>JAUUDZ010003146.1:0-11869 GCA_032361705.1 Panulirus versicolor | reverse complement strand
TATGAACATTAGATAAAGAAAAGCATATTACTGATAAATTTAAAAATTCCTCATTATAGTTACAAAATCAAGTAGTCTTCATGCAGTGCAGTACAAAAACATTAAAGTTTATCTTATAGTACATGGAAGTGAATCATATTTTACCATAAACATTTAAATTAAGTTTATGACACATGTTCATTCCTAAGTTGATAACATCAAAATCAGAAGTTAGATAATGTTATTAATGATAGTCGGATTTTCAGGTTCCAAGTTGACAACACCTTCCTGCATGATGAAATAGCAGAATGGTAAGTAAAGATATGCTGCTGTTACTTTGTATCATTTGTGGACGACTTTTGTAAATAAAGTGCAGCAGAACACTGAGATGTAGTATTTGGGTAAGTATAGAGGGCACCATGCCTTCTGTTATGGGTATGGACTAGTTATATATTAGGTTCTTAATTACCAGTGAAGCTAGGTCCAAGGCCATTTTTTTTCCCCATTCTATTTAACGAATATATTGAAATTGAGCGAGTGAACTAGATTTAGCACATGAATTATTTGAAAACATAAGCTTAGCTTATTTGTTACCTCAGAGTTAAACCCATCTAATTGGATTATATACGTATATCTTCGTCCTTCATGTTGGATAACTTGTGGGACTACCCCGGGAAGGAACTAGTACCAGCTGGCTTATCTAGTCACGTAAACACCTGACTTGGTTGTGAACAGTGTTGTGTGGATTGTATTAATACCTGTAGTAGAATTGTGTATATATTCCGAAACAGAAACTTACCAGATGAAGAAGGATTTCGAAGTAGTACTACAAGAAATAGAAACATGAACGCTAAGATGTGCTTCACCAGAGGAGAAGATACGTAGTTGCAAGTTGGATACCTATCGCCCAACGTATTGTGTAAACTTTCGGTTTTTTTTTTGCCCTCAAATGTCTCATAGAATGAGTGATCGCCTATAGTTTAAGTGATTTCCGCCAGTCAAAGGGGCCATCATAATGGCTGCTGCTAGTGGTTGTCTTTCTCTCGTTTTAAGACGACGGATCGGGTGCTGTAGTCATCATCCTTGTTTATCTAGGCAATTTCACAAGTCATCCAGGCCGTGGAATAAGGATGAAAAGACGATAACCAGCACAACAGTTTTTGTCCAAGATGGTACCAACATTGAGGAGTTACCAGCTGTTGTTCAGATTATCAATGGAGAGTTCAGGCTATTTAGCAATGGTAAAAGTCAAGCAGGTAAAAAGCTTGAAGGACTTGGGCTAGAAATTCCCCAGGTTTCTAAGAATTTATTTAGATACATCAATTTTGAAGAAGAACAAGAGATGATCCTTGGATTTATGAGATGCACTAAAGTTGCTGATGTATTTAAATTACTTGAAATATGTCCTGAAGCTGAAGTTACACCATCAGTTGCATTGGCAGTGATCAAAAGAATATTTGAATTAGAAAATAATATAGAATATCGAAATCAGGGCCTGAATCAGTATCCAGAGGAATCACCATTCACTTTCACCAGAGGAGCAGTAATGAAACAATTGATTGAAATTGTGTGTGGCAGCACAGATCCTCAGAATTTAATAGATGCTCTGAGAGCAATGGGTCGTGATACCTACCAGGGTGACAAACTTAAGTACATGGAAACCCTCTGCACAGAGTGTATCTTGTTGATAACAGAGGGAAAGATGAAGATCAATCAAGTGTGTGAAGCTGCAAAGGCCTTTTACAACCTGGGAAATGTTGGATCCAGATATGTAGAACAAATATGGGTTGGAATAACGGACAAAACTGAGGAGATCCAAGAGAATGAAATATGTAACATTATGAATATTCTCCCACTTGTGAAGAAGAGTCGTAAGCACCTTTATAATGTTGTTGAACGAAAAATGGGGAATCTGTGGTATAAGCTCAGTTCTGATGATGTAATTAGAATTTTACACATTCTTGTACAGCTTAAAATGACAAACAGTCGAATACTACCTATGCTTTCACGATGGACAAATTTGAACATCCATGCCCTTACAGAAGGTAATCTTCGTTGGATTGTGTACTCATTTATGAGTTTGAATCATACAAATTCTGATATTCAGAAAGCACTCTCTCGATTCATGAAAGCCAAGAAAGTGAACATTAATGATTCAAGTTTAGTTGCTGTAATCATGGATTACTGTGTTAAAATGCGCATAAGTTCCCCAGATATTCTTGACAATGCTGGGGAGTACTTTGTAAAGAATTCATTAAAATTATCAGTACCACAAATCAACAGTATCTGCCGGGCATATGGATTGCTTAACTATGAACCCCCTAATGCCTCAGCATTTTTCCTTACTTTTGAATTGCACCTTGATGAAAAGTTTATGCAATTTCCACCAGAAGTAATGATTGATTTACTTCTGTCTTGTGTGTATTTAAAAAGATATCCTCTTAATTTTGTAAAGAAGGTCTTTAATCCATATTTCTTTGACAAAGTTCACTCTTTAGATTCTTCAGAAATGAGGCTCACTCGCACGAAATTGAAGGTTCTTGACAAGGCTCTCTGTCTAGAAGCCCCAAATTATAGTGGACCAATGCTTCCAAGGGATCATGCAGCCAAAAGCTTTTGGCGTGATGCAAGAATTATGAGGAGTGTTAACATCATCCAGGCTCCCCTTGTTGAAATAGTGGGAACAGAGGAACGCATAACTCGATCTGCTATACTACCAAATTTTCCTGGTACAGAGTTGTATATTGTAGATTGCATTGTTGACATGGTTGGAAAATTATCTCTGCCATCCTTCAAATGGAGTAATACCAAGTATGCAATTTTGATTCATCCTCCTGAACACTATATTTTGAATAATGATACACTGGTTGGCCCACAAGCAATGCGGAAACGTCATTTGGCCTTATGTGGATTTAAAGTTGTAAGTCTCCAGCAGGAAAAAATTATCAGATACCGTATGTATCCAGAATTGCTTAGGAACTATATTGAAGAGATGATGAAAAGAGCCTCATCCTAACCACCGAGATATAGTTAATATATGACATAAGTTCAGTGTAAGGAGATTAGCTCTCTTTCGTACAAAAATTTCATAATGTATATGAGAAGCTTCAGAAATATGGAGGCTTAAATACTCTCTAGTCTAGTCCAGTTATGCAGCTCTTTAAGAATTTTAAAGTACATTTAACTGTCTGTGATATTAGTGATATACTTGACATAAATAGAATTCATCAATCAAGAAGTGACCCTAATCTCTCGAGTGCAGCTCCTCCATATGTAATCAAGGTATGTGTTTTAAAGAAATATTTTTTCACTCATTCTCAGTTCTTACATGTATGGGATCACATCTCTAGGTTGGAGGTATTGAATACCTGAGCTTGGGCTCTGCACATCACCAATCGCTATAACACTACAAACACCATTTCAACATCCCAAGGCCCTTGATGCCTATGATGCACCAACCATAAAGAAGACACCAAGCTCTTTATACTCAGTTGCAGATTGCCCTGCACTTTTTGCACACCAATGTACACGTGACACCACAATACTTTATGACCTATAGTCCTGACAAGTGGACATAGCCATCTTCCTAAATACTGTAGGAGCCTTATAATGATAGAGGGGACTCCAGAGGCAGGAAGGTAAGGTATGATATATACTTATTTATTATACTTACTATACTTTGTTGCAGTCTCCCTCTGTAGTGAAGTAGTGCAAGGAAACAGATGAAAGAATGGCCCAACCCACCCACATACACATGTATATACATACACCTCCACACACGCACATATACATACCTATACATCTCAACATATACATATATATACACACACAGACGTATACATATATGCACATGTGCATAATTCATACTGTGCCCTTACTGATTCCCATTGCCACCCCACCACACATGAAATGACAACCCCCTACCCCCACATGTGCGCGAGGTAGCGCTAGGAAAAGACAACAAAGGCCACATTCGTTCACACTCAGTCTCTAGCTGTCATGTATAATGCACTGAAACCACAGCTCCCTTTCCACATCCAGGCCCCACAAAACTTTCCACATAAATGCCCAGGCACACATACATACATACATATACATATTAATATATACATACACAGACATACATATATGTACATATTCATACTTGCTTGTCTTCATCCATTTCTGTCGCTACCTCCCCACACGGGAAATAGTGTCACTACCCCCTCCTTTTAAGAATTTAAATGTCTGATTACCAGAAATGTGATGGTAAGATATGGGGCTCCATGTGTGTGGATTTCATCCTTATATATGCAAATAAGAGGTTAAAAACACACCAAAGGTCATAGTAAGAAACAAGTTAGAAAAGAAGTAAGGAAGCACTTCTGCAGTAAGACATTGGTAAGTGGTAGATGAAAGGGATAGGCTATATGATGAGACCCAGAACATAGATAATATCAAGCTATTTAAAAAGCTGGAGGTTAATGAAGCAAGTTTAAGAAACAAGGCCCCTTCAAGTGTAGAACTTCTTTCCCATACTGTTCCAACAGGTAATTATATGCATACACACTAAGTGTGGATCATGGTCCCTTCAAATGGCATTTGAAGGGAAGAATTACAAGAAATGCTAGCATATTATACCAAACAATCTTCTAAGAGGACTCTCAGTGACAATAATAAAGATACAATTAGGATGGTGCTTGAAGTAGTGAGGCAAGCACTATCTTGGATGACGGAAAATGTTAACCAATACAGAATTCTAACTAAGGGTATATGGACTAGATATGTCTGAACCTTTAAGGGTACAAAAGATAAACTGTCTTACCAGTGCTGGTTTTTTCAAATGCATCTCCAAGTTAAGTGCTAGTCTGTCATACCAGCGGCCACGATAATCCTGCAAGTATATATCCTGATCCAACAGTTCCTGTAGCTGGTTCACTGCTTTCTGGTAACTTTTAATTCTTTGGTAGCATTCCACAGAGCAGGTCAAAATATACACAAGAAGAGAGACCGATGTAAAGTGACGTAAGAAACTGGGTAGTGATTTATCATGATCCCTGTTTGGTGTAAAAGAGACATAATTAGGTATCTTAAAAGTCTAGCTTGAATTACTCACACAAAAAATCTTAAATGGCTACACTTACTCTGGTGGGAGGATGGAGACAAAGCAAATACTTGATGCGATATGTTCAATTTCATAAGCTGACTACCAGCAGGTGGGATATATATTGAAACTTTTGTCAGTGGGTGGGGTGCAAACCTAAAAGCATCTTGGTGCGACATCATTACTGAATGCATGATGACAGAAACCCATTCTTTCGTCTGTTTCTTTGCACTACTTCGCTAATGCAGGAGATGGCGACTAAGTATAATAAATAAAAACATATCAAAAATAAAAATTTCTTTCAAATTTGTCACAACTATGAAGGCTTAAGTGTCCTTATATGAGCCTGTATCCTAATTCTGAAGTGAAGCAACTGGAAAACACTGCAAAAGGAGCCATCATTAAGCATGGGCTCGGTGTGTGTATGTCTGTATGGTGTATGATTTGAAGAGCAACAACATACTAAATATGCCACACATTCTCAGTTTTTCTGCCTGCACATGAAGGAACCAGTTCCTTTATTCACTATTTGCATTTACAGGTACCATGTGTCAACCAAAAATCTAACTAGCTTACAAAAATATCCTCATGCTTTAACAAGCCACAGACCGTGATGCACACCTTTAGCAGAAGGGGGGAAATGATTAGAGGCAAAGATATGGTAAATAAGAAATGTAATAAGTACTTTAAACGATTGTTGGATGTGTTTGATGATAGGATGACAGATGTGGGGTGTCTGGGTTGGGGAGTTATGTGAAGTGAAAGAGTTATGGTAAGTGGTTTGGTGAAAAAATGAAAGGTGGTGCAACTGGTGTGGATGGTACTGCAGCTGAATTTCTTGAGAAAGGAGTTGACTGTGTTGTTGACTGATTAGTTAGGATTTTCATACTGTGTGTGGAATGGTGAAGTGCTTGAGGACTGGCAAAATAACTGTATAGTGCCACTATAGAAAGGCAAGTGGAATAAAGGTGAATGTTTGAAATAAAGAGGTATAAGTCATTTGAGCGGAACTGGTATGTTGTATGGAGAGTGACTGAGAGGGTGGTAGTATGCACAAGTCATAAGACGGGGTGGAACAACATGGCTTCAGGAGTATAGATTGTGTGGAAAATGAGTTTGCTTTGAAGAATGTGCGCGAGAAATACAGAAAGACATGAATGCGGCATTTACAGAACTGAAGAAAGCATATGATTGGGATGACAGAGATTCCTTGTGGAAAGGATTCCATAAATAGGAAAAGGGAATGAATGCCCAATCCCCTGCCCTTCTGATAGCCACTGGGGTGAGAACTGGGATCCTAACAATGTATATCAAACAGATAAAAACATCTATGACACATACATGAGATCTTTATCTTTGAGAAGATTTTGATACACTGTCTTAGCCATTTCACAGTGCTTGAGAGCGATGTCCCACTTTTTACTGTCCATGCATTCCTGCACATCTGTCAAAATCTGGGAACAGGTCTCAAATCTGGAAGTAAAATACTGTGATTAGATAAAAAAAATCTGATGGGAGAAAGCCAAGGTAGAAAAGACAAAGATTCTTTCTTTTTTTGAAAAATGAAAACCATCTCTCTTCTGAGCCCTATAAGTATCTGAGGGAGCACTTGTTCACAAGGGACTGAAACAACAGTTTAACTCCCAAAATGATATAAATCTATGAGAATCAAACTCTTTCAACCATCATAAAATGCATGAGGTCAGTAGATGCTTTTCACAGGGAATTAACAACCACACAGTAACCTACCCAGACCCCACGATGCAACAGATGAGAAGCGACATGGCAAAGCATACCAAACCACTACTATTCATTCAATGATCACTGGTGTCTGCTTCTGACCTATTACTGTCTGGAATCAAGAAGTGAATTTTCAAAAGGGAAAGAGGGGTAGGAAGGGAAAGAAAACTAATAGGATGGTCATACAGCTCTGCCTATCATGTAAAACATTTTTCAATATTCAAAACTTTCATTTCTCACGTTTGGAGAGAGCCCTATAAGCAGTAAAAAGCATACCTACATGAAGGAGGAGAGCTTAAAACAAAATAAAAACAAAGAAAAGCTTACCCTTAATGACAATTTAGCTCATGTGTGGAATCATTCTTTTGTGAAGGTAGCAATATCAATGCCACACAAGGAAGGTCTACTAGTTCATGACTGAGATATATAAAAAGGTGACTGAATAAAGCCAATGACTTCTCAAGTTAATCAAATTCAGAAAGAGATTCCTTGAAAAGGACCTGGTAAATGCCACCTTCCTAAAATAAGAGGCAGTAACAGATAGCCCAGGTCAACACTGGAGCATTAGCTTCTTGAAACTAGCTATGTTTCATCTCATAAAAGGGGTCTGGATGAACAAATATATATATATTCTGTGTAATCTTTAGTGATATCAAGAAATTCTATGAAAGTCCTGACTATACATAAAGAATGAAGCTCCAATGGAAAAATTTTTCCAAGACTATCAAAATGGAGTTATTCCTATATTTTGTTGACTCATTTTCTATCTATCTATCTATCTACATGCATTCCCTTTGGGAACTCCCTCAAGGGGATTGCCACAGCAAAAGAGTCTCCATAGGTGATGAACTTCCATGCTGATTCTTAGCCTTTACAGCTTCACCCATAGCAGGCCAATGGCAGAGGGTAACTCACCATGGTGTTTTCCTAGGCTCCTATCTAATGCTCCCACCAACTACTATTACCTAATGTGTCTAAATTATGTTCCAACCAACTACTTCTTTCTAATGGTCCCAGCTAATGTTCCTACCTCCTTCTTCTTCCTAATGCTCCTGTCTTATGTTCCTACCTACTACTCCTATCTACTGCTCCTTTCATTTTGATAAATGGCAGGGCTAGCACACAGCACTCACTGCAGAAAAATCTAGTTATGAAGAATGAATTGTGTGAGAAGTGTTTTTCAAGTGTTAAGTGTGACAAAGAGGTATTGTAAGTTTATGGACAGAAATTCAGTTTCAGCCAAAAACTTTTAGTCTGAATTAATCATTACTAATAAAAGGTGATCTTCAATCCCAAATACATTCTCATCTATACAAAAATCATGACTTTCACTATTTCCTCTTTCTGATTTCAAGTATATGGAAAAATGGTGTAGCAGTTAGTGATCTCAACCATGAATCACACACATGGGCCTGCCAATTGGACCTATTTGGTGTTGGGCCCACAGTTGGCCTACACCTATTTCTGGTGTTCATCCTCCTCTTGAAGCTGGTTGATAAATAGGTATCTGTCTAAGGCTGAGGTATACTTTTATAACCACTTAATTTCTTCCTGCCTTTAAAAGCATTCTTTTCTTTATGAGTCTCCTGCAGCACTTAGGAAGTTGACATGTCTACCGGGTGGGACCACAGGTAATAAAGCAAAATGATGTTGCATGTGCATCTAAGCAGGGAAAATGCAGGCCCCAAGCACTCAAAATATTTTTCACTCAATCCTTTCATCTCCAGTTCAGCATTCCCCTTTACTTCATCTCCTCTGATTCTGACTCACATATCCTTTGTTAACTTCTCACTAATTCTTTCTATGTATCTAAACCATTTCAGCACACCCTCTTCAGCTCTTTCAACTATATTTCTATCACCACACCTCTCTCTTACCCTTTTATTACTTACTCGATCAACCCTCCTCACACCACATATTATCCTCAAACAGTTCATTTCAAGCACATCCAACCTTCTATGCATATTCTCATCAATAGCCCAAGCTACACATCCATACATCACCACTGTATGGACCCATTTTCACTCTCCCACATAACAAACTCCACACATTCAACCTTGCTTTTATTCACACTTATTCTCAACTTCTTCCTTTCACACGCTCTCTTAAACCTAGGAATCAACTTCTCCAGTTTCTCACTTGAATATACCACTAATGCTGTGTCATCAGCGAACAATGACACTTCCCAGTCGCCCTCACCCCCTGAAGACTGCAAACCCACCTCTCTCACCAAGACCCTTGCATTTACCTCCTTTAACTCCCTATCAACAAACTAAACAGCCCTGGTGATATCACACACACTTGTTGCAGACTCACCTTCACCTGAAACCACTCATCCTTCTCTCTACACCTACCTGCACATATGCTTTACATGAAGGATAAAAACTCCTTCTTAAGTTTCCTCCCACTCCATTTCATAAACCTTCCAAAAAGCATCTCTACTGTTCTTGACAATATGCTTTCTCCTGATTCGCAAATGCTACATAAAAATCCTTCACTATCCCTGTGTATTTCTCACACAAATTTTTCAAAGCAAACACGTGATCCACACACCCTTACTACTCTTGAAACCACATTGTTCCTCCCCAGTCTGATGCTCTGTACATATCTTCACCATCTCAATCACTCTATTAACATACAACTTACCCAGTGCATTCAACAAACTTACGCTTCTGTGATGCAAAGCAATCCCTTGCCTTTCTAAAAAGGCACCATGGATGTGGAGCTGCACTCTGTCAATACCTAGACACTTCACCATGATATATGCATACACTGACAATCCTAAATAATACCAGATTTTGTTAATTAACTTTTCATATTCTTTCACAAAAGTCTGAAAAGATTTCTACACTAACTGTTGTCTCTGGATGGAAGGGCAATTATGATCTGTTAAGTGTTCTCCATACTTTCCTCTATATATCAATCTAAGAAAATTCACACAGGATGATTCCTAAACCCAAATTATGATGTATGATCTCTCCAAGATGGTAATAATTCTCTAAAAGTATGTGAAGAATCTTTTGAGAAAACTGGTGTATCTGCAACAGCCTCTTGAACCAGGGTTTTGTATCACTTTCAGTCGATGGATAGGTATGTATCTTCAGTGAGGACCTTCCCCCCCAAAAAAAAAAAATTTCTCCAGCATGAAACACAACATCAAAGCTAAGGAGCCCCTTAAGAGGGGCCTTAGGGGTTATAGATATAACTATAAAGTACACTGATTTGTTTCTCCAGTGTCAAAAGTCACTAGTAGAGTACATGTACTAACAAAACCTTCCCTAATGACTATACTTTCAAAAGAAATCAGTATGGATCTATCATGCCATACCTAATGAGGTCATCTCTAAACCGGAAGATTGAATGGTTCCTAATGATATCAAAATGTGGAAACTTCATTTTGCCCATGTTGACCATGAGCAAGGTGGTAAGAGGTGACGGCTGCCCTCCTTCTTCCTCCTCATCATAGCGAGGAAGTCCATATAACATAAATAATCTCATGAAGACCTGCCTCACATTCTTGTTCACTCTACAGCAACGTCCCATTAGCACTCTTGCTCTGTAGGAAAATAGAAGAGATAAACAAAAATGTCAATATCAGTGACAAACTGAATTTTGAAGAATGAGACACTGTTTCTGTAAGGGGTGGTGTCCCACAAGTTATGAAAAAATCCCCATGATTTCAGGAGGTTAAGAACTGCTAACCCTCCACATTTTGGTGAGATTAATGCTTCTTACCGTTTGCAAACAACCCAAACAGTGATTGCAGCAATTACTTACTTCAGTATTCTCCCCTCTAATCAGCAGTCATCAACCAGGGACGATGTAATAATTCCATAAGTTGTCTGGTTGCATCAAGCCAACAACCTAATAATCCTTCAAAATAAGGATGTCATCCTTATGGTGAATATAATACTGTCAGTTTACCCTTCGACTACTTTTATCATGTGATGCTATCTATCTACATCTCTGAAGCCAGTTCCCTACGGGAACTCTCAAGTGGTGGCCATATCAAAAAAGTCTCCACTTATCCCTGTCCTTACAGGCCTCCCTCGCATACACCATTCTACACATTCTTCCTCTGTTTATCTCCCTCCAATGTTCCTTAACCCTATTTGCCTATGTCACAGGTGGTCTTCCACTCACACCAACCCTGTTAACTGTACTATCATACTCTATCCTTGTAAACTCCCAGTCTTGCATTCTTTCTACATGTCTAAACCATCTCAAAGTATTGCAATTCACCCACTCTACAATTCATTCCCTTGGCATTCCTTGCCATACCACATCTCTCATACACCCTTTCATTTCTTCACTCCATATAGTCACATCAAGTGCTCTTCTCACATAGCTCATTTCCGCAGATTGGATTCTTGACCTCTGTGCCTCATTGTACGTCCATTTTCAGCTGCATAGGTCAGGGCTGAGAGGTCTATGCTCTCCCTCACTCCTCTCTTCACTTCCATACTTACGCCTTTACCCTTCATTATTCTATTAAGGGACCCAGTGACTCTTCTACCCTGTAGTGCTGTCTCCCTTAATTTTACTATCATACATTATCCCTGTAAACCCCCAGTCTGAATTCTTTCCACATGCCCAAACCACCTCAAAGTATTACACTTCACCCATTCTACCACTCCACAATTCATTGCCTTTACATTCCTTGCCATACCACATCTCTCATACACCCTTTCACTTCTTTGTTCATTCCATCTAGTCACACCACAAGCTCTCAAATAGCTCATTTCCACAGCCTGGATTCTTGACCTCTGCGCCTCATTCCACGTCCATGTTTCAGCTGCACAGGTCTGGGTTGGGAGGACTATGCTGTCCCTCAATCCCCTCTTCACTTTCACAATTACATCTCTACTCTTCATTATTCTATTAAAGGACCCAGTGACTCTTTTACCCTGTACTGCTCTCTCTTATCTCTCCTTCCACATCTATCTATCTATATCTCTGATGCCTGTTCTCTTTGGGAAATCCCATCAAGTGGTGGCCACGCAAAAGAGTCTCTACTTATCCCTGTCCTGACATGCCTCCCTCGTATACACCATTCTACGCATTCCT
>JAUUDZ010003134.1:0-23011 GCA_032361705.1 Panulirus versicolor | reverse complement strand
TAACGTGCAATTAAAAGTTGGGACTGGCTGAAAGCAACATAAGCTAAAAGAGAGAGAGAAAAAAAAAGTAGGGGAGGGAAGAATTCTGGATACAACTAACTTCCTACTGCAAAGTAAACTTGCTAAACCACCCACATACTGCTCTAAGTAATAAAAGGAATGATCATTCAAAATACAGTTTCTTGAAAAATATCTTGTAAATGATGAAAAGATCAGTGAAGAAGATTTACAAGCCAAAATTATCATCATTTGCACCACATGACTCAATCCTCTCCTCAAGAAAATATATGGGTACATGATGGGAAGAGGTTTAGTGTTTCATCATAAAATAAACATAAAATGCCTCTCTCTCTCTCTCTCTCTCTCGTTCTCTATTCCTTATGATTGGCCACATTTCTAAAGCTACACACCCCAAACTTGGGGTACAGATAAAACTTTGTGCAGGAAATGACATGGACTATGTGGCTGTAAACTCATTTCAAGGCTGCAAAGTGAAACCAAAATGACCAATATAGAAATTTTTGGTAAACAGGACAAACAACTGAGCTCAAACACGTGGGTACAAATACAAATTTGTATGGAAAGTAACACAGGATGTAAGGCCATGGTCTCACAGTCTTTTTGAGGCTGCAAAATGATGTCAAATTGACCAACATAGCAAACTGTGGCAAACGGGCTGATCAACTGGTCTCAAATTGGTGGGTACTGCTACAGCTTTGTATGGGAAGTATAATGGGCTATGTGGCTGTGGATTCAGAGGCAGTTTTGAGGCTGCAAACCGTGGCCGAAGTGACCAACATAGCAATTGTGGTCACATACGATAACTAACAGGTCTCAGTTTGGTGAGAACAAATACAAATCTGTTCAAGAAGTAACATCAGCTGTCTAGCAGCCTCAGAGGCCATTCTAAGGCTATTAATTGATACCAAAGTGACCAGTACAGCAATTTTTTGGCAAACAGGATAACCAAATCTTGGGAACAGAAACAACTTTGTGCAGGAAGTAACATGGCCCATGTGGTTGCAACCTGAGAGGCAATTTTGATGCATACTAAGGCCTAAGAGACCAACATAGCAATTTTTTGGCAAAAAGGACAATCAATATGTCTCAAAATAATAGGTAAAGATACAACATGGCAGAAAGTAACATGAGCTATATGGCCATGGTTTTAAGGCTAATTTGGGGCCACCAAAGGCTACTTTTTAAAAGCCCTTATGTACTTTGGGTGAAGCATAGGTTGGTAATACCATAAAATTTTTCAGTATCCAATGTAGCATTTAAAACATGCTTACAGAAGACCAACTGATGACCTAGGAAAGACTTAAGCAGAAACTGGGGATGACCTGAGGATGAAGTGCATAAAATATGTTTGAGGGCTTAAGTGTGACCTAGGGAGAAAATGGGAAAGACCTAAGGAGAATCTAATGAAGACTTATGAAGGACCACAGAAAGACCTGGATAGAACTTGAGAACTTGATGAAGACCTGAGTAGAAACTGCTAAAAATATGTTGGAGGACCTTGTGGGGACTTGGTAAACACCTAGGTAAGATTTTGGGAAGACCTGAAGAGAAACTGGGAAGAATGGGGGGGGGGAAATACAAATTGAGGAAGACCAGAAGGGCCCAGGAGGATCTTGGAAAGATCTACGTTTCTTTTCGCATTTGTTTGTTACTTGTTCACAGCTGAACCATAGCATATGAGACCCAGACTTTGGGTAAAGGTCTATATGGTTTAAAGTAACAGCATTTTGGCCTTAAAGACCATTTTGAGGGCAACAAAGGCCCCAACCTTTCCCCAAAAGAACATGATACCATGTTAACAATCCATACATCAAAATAGGCCAGATTATGAGAACCTTAGTATAACCATATAGTGTACATAAGACCCCATTCATTTACAAATAGCATATCTTGATCTACTTTATGTTAGGTTAAAACACACTCTAACATCTCTTATTCATATAATTTGTTGGTCCACCGTGCAAGTGCTGTTCAGGCAACCATGTACTGCCAGTCCCCCGTTTGCTTTGTTCTGAATTGCTCAATGCAGGATAATCAATGGGCCAAGAACAGCCATCCTTAATACGGTTGTGTAAAAGTGGTTGATACACTACAAAGAAATCAACTATCTTTAGCATACTCTATGTTGTATCCTTCTGTACTGGAAACAAGGAAGAATTTATGATATAAAATCAGTTAGTATAATACATAATTACAGTTATAATGTCTTAAAAAACAAATAAACTTAGGCAGTATATTGAGAAAATAAAACTCCACAAGTATAATTCATTCAATCCACTATCAGGTTTCCCTCCTATTACAGTATCAAATCCCCATTATTTAACAAAATACATAATACAATATTAACTCGGCACCATTTTTGCTGTATTTCAGACATTTGAAAGTATCTTAATTACATAAAGCATTTTCAATTAATCAACTAGGGAATAAGAGAGCTAATGCATCAGTCAAGACAGTTTTGAATGTTTGAATGGACAAATCAAGATGCCATGTAAAACCCTGGAAGAAGAAAAAGGGAACACAACTGAAAATAATAATGTGAAAAGAGAAATCACTTTCCTCAACTTTAACCCCCACTGATCATAGTTGTGGGTGCCCTTATTAATGTTCAACCTGAAAGGGAAAAATGTGAAAAACCATTTCCATTTCTTCAGGTTACAATAGGCCTGTTTCTTATAGGACTGTGCCAGCCGGGAAAATCACCAATATGCAAAGAGTTCCACATTTTAGCAATTTTATGAAAGAGCCAGATATCAAATCAGCCAAAGTTGCCAGTACTAATAACAAATCTGGAGGACATAATTGGCTTTCAGGTGTTGCCTGTAGACCTAGCCAGATGAAAAGGAACAGCAGCCAAGACTTCAGTCAGCATAGATGTCCACATAAAATTACTCATGAAAATCTTATAAGCAGTGATATTTTCAACTTTCAAATCATAGAGAAGAACCCTTGATTAGAAAAAAAGAAACTTGGTATAGTCAAGCTAAGACTTGCTCGATGCTTGAGGAAGTGAAAATATGCTGACCAGCACGGATCACCTTGCACATGCATAAATGAGACATCCTTTCAAGTAATTTACACTGAAAATATAGTTCATGTAGACATCTAGTCACAAAGGGGTTACAGCACTGATGAACAAAGGTAATGTTCACTAGAAACAGAAAACAGTTTTTGTCTATCCTTCCTAGCTTCTTGCTACATACAAATGATATATATTCAATACTGCTTCAGGCTTGAATAAAACACTGTTAAGGGGGAAAAAAATGTACACATTTAAAAATTAATCTTAATACATCATACATTAAAGCTAGAGATTAGAGGTGTGTAAATGAGCCCATTGTTTGTTTGTTCTTGATGCTTCCTCACTAAGAGGGGAAAAGCAATTAACAAGGTATATTAAAGAAAAAAAAATGTCATGAAGGCCTGTGACAAAATTCCCATCTTGGCACATCACAACAATGTATTCCCCAAATCCTTATACATGTTTATTCCATCATGTTTAATCTTTTCATAATTGGTCACATCCTGTTACACACCCTAAGAGAAAGAGAGAGAGAGAGAATATATCACAATCACTTTTCAACTTACTCTCCAGCCTACAAGCTTATTGATAAGGGTACTCTTGCCAGAATTTGGCAAACCAATAACGGCCACCTTCAAAAGTCGTGCATCCAATGGAGAGTCTACTTCCTTCCCAAGCATGGTCCCCATTTCCTCCAGGGTCCTGGGAATCTCACGCTGGTACACTGTCTCCCATGCTTTCTCATCTAAACAGATACAGAGATATACATTAGTTTCGCACTATAAGTGACTCTAAAAGATCAGTTTTGCCTTCCAATTTCTTAAGGAATTGTAGGCAACCTGCAAACAGATACCCTTGACAGTAAATACAATTATCAGATGTTTCTGGAAATAGTATTTTGTGATTAAGTGAGGATATTACATGAAGGGGGATGGGTTTGCTCCACATGGGCTGCATTTTTTTAACAAAATGCATGTGTGGACTTAATAAGAGCCTATCAAAATGCACAGCTCCCAGTTTGGAGGAACAAAGAGCAAGACTCACAAATGGAATTCATGATATTACTCAACAGAGACTGCAAACTGTTTATCGAGGGTTAGAAAATCAAACAGAAAAATGTATTTATTCATATGAAACTGTCTGAATAATGCTTTTATGTACTGTTACTGCTTTTTCTACCAAGTGTTCATCAAAAGTTATTTGAATTTAATGTTGCTGAAAAACTTTATGGACACCCTCTTCTATATGACATAAATCAGATACATACATGAAAAAAATTAATTCACTCTTGTTCACAGTCTCACCTTCTGGTATTGTGGCAAGAGTACGTGCAGCTGATTCTGCACATGTGCACCGACCAGTATTAGCAGCTACCCGCCAGAGAGATCTCATAATCATCATTTTGGTAATGTTGTGCAAAGGTGAAAGAAATATTTCCTTTCTGACGTGGAAAACAAGAGATTTGTGTGAGTAAAAAAATTTCTGAAGAGTCAAATTTCATTCATTTCATTCTATTATGAAAACACTTTCAAATGTCACGCTGAACTGAAGTTATAAAGTATTGCATACAATAATCTGTTAAAAAATATAACATGCAAAGATCATAATTCAGTAAACTAGTAAACTTACTTTATCAAAAAAATTACTGTGAACACAGTAACATAATACCAAAAGCAAGATAATGAAATTATGATGAAAAAATTATGAATAAAGGATATCTGAAAACAAACTTTTGAAGGTCCAAAAAGAAGAGGAGTACTTAGGACTTATCATCAGTAACAACATGAAATCTATAAAAAAGAAAATTCAAATACAATATTGCCATGATTCAATGCTAGATACTTTCCTTACATAAAGTCAGATATCAGGATAACTCTCCATATCTCTTTATTATGTAACTCAGTTCTAGTTTCCCAACTTATTAAAACAATGAAGGAAACTTGAAAGAAACAAGAAAAGGGTAACAAGATTAATACCAAGACTAAAATACATGCTATGTTATGAAACATTACAGGAAAAAATCGAGAAAATTGAATATCCAAACCTTTAAAGGTTCATGATACTCACAAAATATTATATCAACATGGATATACTCTTCTAGGTAAAGAGGATTCTGGTAACCAAAAACAATAAAAAATACATTTTTACAAATACAGTCAATTGAAACTGGGATAAGCTACATGCCACAGTCAAAAACGCCGTAACGATACACTCATTCAAGAACAAACTCAGTTACTTTCAGCTGGCAGGTTAAATTGGTCATTTAACTCCACATCTACTCTTATGCATTGCTATTGCTTTAGCTTATATCATCTAATAATATACAATGCTCAAAATCATGCTCCGCAGCTGGCATTGTATTCTATAAACACTCCAAAAGCACTGCAAAACAAAATCACTCAATTTCCAAAGCTAACATAATGCAAAGCTAAACTAGACTTTTGCCAAAAACAAATCCATTTCAATTGCATTTAGGGAACCAAGACAGCAAAAGACCTCATAACTATTACCATGAAGAAATCTACAAAAACGTGTCTCCCTCAACAACAAATAAAGTAACAACAAAAACTACAATAAACGTCATAATGAAATTAACAAATATCATTAATTCATGATATGCCTTGTGTATAGGTCATCCCAAGTTTATGAGGGTAATGAAACAACAAATTACAATAATGAAGCATCATATCTTATGGCATTTAAATCTCATTTAAAAAAATCCACACTAAAACACATTCTACATCCTATAAACTGAGGGTCACTGATCCTGAACCACCAAGCGCCAAAGGCAAATTGTTTAACATTAATTATTATGGCATTTTACACAAATGTGGGTAGTTTCAGCAAAAACATTGTATATTTCCATTCAAGTATCTATTAAAGTCAATTAGGATAAAATATTATTGCAATACAAGTTTTTTCACTGAAAATCATTCAGAAAGCGATTACGGTAACATTTTGCTAAGATTTTTTGAGCAACAAAAGAAAGTGAGTCAACTGTTTTCATGATTTTATCCCACTTTCCACTGTAATATGTATGTCATTTCAGCAAAATTATTACATTTCTGTGAATGTATTATATCAAGCACAGTATGAATAGAATGCTATTGTAATATAACAGTATTTCAACCAAAATCTATTAAAAAAAAGAGTAGCATCTCTTGAACATCATAAGGTTAGGTAAAGTCTTTTGTTTTTGTTATGTATTTCATCCTATGTTACACTGAAACACATCGTTTCAGTTTACTGTTTATTTCTGAGAATATATTCATTCAGGAACAATCAAGGTAAAATATACTCATGATGTAAAAGCTTTTAATTGAAAACGATTAGAAAAACACATAACGTCTAGCTGATACAGCAGAACTCTGGTTGTGGAGGCCTTGCCTTTGCATTGTACATTGAAACTGTGTTTATACTCTTATTGTCTTGCTTCTTATTTCCCAGAAATATGACAAGTTTTTATATAATATGTTACAGTACTTATAATTTGCAAGTATTCATTTTTAAAATATATAAGACACCAAACAAATACCAGTATGGGTGCTTGTGTGACTTCCACCAAAAAAGACCATATGTGCTTGACCCATATTCTCTTCAACATGGATTCAAGAAGAAACAAGTTCACAGCAAAATTCAAGCTTCAAGTGACTGAATATGCAGACCACACTAACAATTATGCTGCAGCAAGGAACTTAAGGTATAAAAAAAAAATCAGAGACTGGAGAAAGCTTTCTACACAACTTCAGCATATTCTGAAAAACAAATGAGCTAACAGAGGAAAGTGTAACAAGTGGCCACAGGTGGAAGATGAAGTGGCAAAGTATTTCAGTGAAAACTGACATAATGGATATGGTGTTTCAGGTGGATCATTTTGAATCTTTGCCTTGAAACTAATAAGGAAATTTGGCATCACAGATCTTAAGGCGAGCCATGATTGGTGCACAAGATGTATGAAAAGAAATGATTTTGTACCAAGATGTAGAACGAAAATATCAGTGTCTTTCATGAGAACTTGATGACAAGGTTATTGAATGTCATAGGTGAAGTGTGAAATATCAAAAGGATTTTTATTATAACCAGTATTTTTTGTAGATCTATGGGTATGATGATAATGTATATAAGCTAGCCTACTGTAAGTTGGTGAGCTTCATCTAATGAAGGCACTGCACAGCTTTTCATTACTTATTGGTACATATTTCATGTTTCCATTGTTTACTGGCAATAACTGGTAAACATTTTTCATGTCTGAAGCTACAAGCTGCTCCTAGCCCTTCCCATCATGCATGGATTTCAACCTAACAAACATTACCCATGTATAGGTTGACCCAAAATTTTTTGCCTAAAACAGTGGCCTTAAAAACTCAAACCATACAAGAGTATATATGACATATACACATCTTCAGAAGCAATTATGTCTTAAGGAAAAATGCATATATGTGTGGCATCAGTAGGAGGTGGGGTTTGTGCTATTATGAAAAGGAAAAAGTACATGTTAACACCAGAATTAGTGCATAGCACTATGTAAGAAATACAGTCTCACTAAATGGTTTTTTTCTCTCCCTGGGTAAGTTGAGGCATCTATCACTTGTTTCTTAGTTGTTTTATTTTTCTTTAACGCTTCTTTTTTTGGCCACGTTCAAATATTTTTTTTGTTTTACTTGAAAAACACTCATTTTCCAGAGACCAGGAAATATAGACATCATCGAAAATGATGATCATGATATAAATTCATAAAAACACATAAAGAGAAGCAAAAATCTGTTGATGTTGAGATGAATTCCATTACATGACTGAGTCTTTTACAGTTTTGAGGTTGTATATCTGGGACTCAAATGGAACGCTCTTGAATTACGGCTGTATTCACCAATCAAACTTAGTCTATCTAAACTGCATCCTGAAACTAAAATTAAAGACAAAGTTGCCATACTAACATCAATAAGTTAATGGAAATAATTTGTAAGTTAAACATGTTTGCTCGAGATACTTCTATTACTGTATAAATCACTAGTTTTGCGACAAAATTTCGTAATAACATCTGTCATCAAATTAAAGGGCAGAGTTATGGATAAAAAATGTTCATAAGATGGCACACAGACTACTCAGCTCCCATGAGGCACTCATTTATTGAAAAAATAAAGTAGTTAAATCTGCCAACCCTTGCTTACATAAGTAAGAGGGACAACATAATTGAAGTATATCATGAATGGAATATTTGATACAAAGCTTATGAAATACTGACGAGGAATAATGCTGGAATGACTACAGGCTATGTTTCAAAGCTACATAGGGGTGCACACTGAATATCAAAACAATTTCATACTGAGGGTTGAGGTTATGTAGAACCTCCTGTTTGTCTGAAGAAAATGTGCAAATCCCACAAGTAATGCCTTCAAATACTACCCTGGAAACGTTTAAGGAGGATCAGCCTGCATTTTATAACTTTCAAGTCACGATCATTAATTAGATGCCTAAGCAGCAATCTGGAAATAGAGGTGTTCAGATCAGCATTCAATATCATACCTAGGCAAACCTAAGTAATTAGTAATTAGGGGACCCTACCCAACTTCACCTGATTCCTAGCCATTCTCACTTCATCCCTCGACTAACTCACTTGATCCCTAACCATGATAGCACAAACCAAATATATTATATAGCAATATATGTAACCAATCGGTTTGACTAAATAACTACAAGACGACATTTCTATTATGTATTTTTCATAATTTGCCCGCAAATTTCCCCAGCTTGGAGGCTGTGTCCACTTTTTAAGAATTCAACTTTATGTGTAGAGTTACAATACACCATCTGGTCGGGTAATGAAGGTAATGGTTGCACTTATCACCGGCTTTGTTCATGTCCATAAGGAAATAAATAAGCGGCGCTATCTAGAATTTTACTGTGCAAAGACATTGACGAATTACCACAGTGATTATACCTCTTGGTTTCTTTCAAAATGTAGATTACTTGAAATTTGTCTCCTATCCCTAGTGACACATAACATGATACTAACACTGTAGGCAGCAGGTCGGGATCATGTGTGTTGTGATCGCTTCTTGCCCGGCCACCTACTGACCCATGTCATTTATTCACCCTCCTGACTCATACACACTCACTTCAAATTCACTCATTCACAGCTCCAACTCATCCTTCTAATTTACTAAGTTCATTTACTTGCTTGACTTACTTTACTCTGTAGGAGTTTCTTTATTCTATCCATGACTACATCTCTCGTCATTGCTTAATCACTAATAACGTAGCTGAATACGAAGCAGTTGTTGGGTACGATTTACTCCTATAATTAAGCATATAAATGATTTGTTCAAAATACATGGTTATTGGCTTCATAATAATTAGCCATTTGTCAGCCAGAGAAAGAATTAAGAAATACATTAACATTTTAAATATACAAGCCTTTCATTAAGTTTTATTCCACGATTCTAAGATAAAAATTTTGGCCTGAAAAATATTCTGATGTATTACCCGCAGTTTTTCAGTACTTCTGCGGGAAGTAGATATACTTCAAACCATCAGCATAGAGGCTATTTTTCAAGCTGGAAAATTAGTCTTGCAGTGAAATAAATCTTGAAGGCCATAGAGTCCTGTAATCAAGCATTTCAATACTTACATATTAAAAATAATCAAATTTGTTTTGGTACCTGCCGGCCAGATGAATCATGAAATATTTTACATTATCATTTCAAGTTCTGAAAATATATTTGCTTTAAAACCTGTGTTATTATTATTATTATTATCATTATTATCATTATTATTATTATTATACTTATCGCCGTTTTCAGCGTCTTATCAAGGACCCTTCCCTGTTTATGTAGATGTGGTTGACTTAATATAGACAATCATGTTTATGGATGTTATCTATTGACTACTTATCAATGGTGGCTTGTTTCATGCAAATTAGAGGGACTGTAGATGACTAGAAAATTGCAAGTGATAAATGTTTAAATAGCTTCACAGTATGTATTGGTAGATCCTATTTCTTTTATCCACAGCAGAGTACTCTAACAGAAAATACATGAGACAGATGGTTGAAATAATGAAGTTATCCAAAACTCTTTCATTGAATTCAGTGATTTCTGTTCCTGGTGCTACATTGCGAGGAAATGTTAAGAATGTCAAGCTATTCTGTCACAATACTCCATAAAAATCTAAATTCTCTTCAAGGTTGAAAAGCATCTTTTTGCCTCGGCAGTTGTAATTGATGTTATTATTATACCCTTTTTAAGTTTAACAGTTTCAGAGGATAATGACTGTAAATGGCTACTACTCATAACTTTTAATCACTATAAGATGTCCTGCATTGCATAAATCTTCTCTGATGTAGATCATACTACGTTCAGTTCTTTGTCCTTTTTCAAGCATATTATATGCCAATATCAACAGCCTAGAATATAAAACAATGGGTGACTGGGTTATAGACAGCCTTCTCCCTCAGCTTTGCCAAAAAGAAATTAAGATACTGTAGTATCAATTTGGAGTATGGTACCGGTGCTGTAACCTGGCTCTCCTCTGCTGAAAGGGCGTTTTCTTTTAAGTGAAACTGTTGTGCATCATTTTCATTTAAGTTCTTTTAAAATTTTTTATTAAAAATATACTCTTGTTCAGAAAGAAATATCAAATAAGCAATTTGTGGATATGGGTTAGTACGACTTTTCTCAGGTTTAGGTGAAGATATATTGTAGATATGTCTACCGGCAAAATAGCAAGGGAAGCTGCACCTTAGCAGCTCTTTTGCATGAGCTGCCACTGCTGTTCTTTCAATATCACTTTTAGCATTTAATCAGTTTGTCTATTGGTATACAGTTATTATGCCATGCATTTTTTTACATTGTGCTTTACACATTACTCCACTCATTAGTTTTATATGTAATAATTTTTCTCTGAAAGTACAGCCTACACTAGAATATTCTATATTCCCACAATAAATCATAAAATTTTTTGTACAATTACACTAATGCTTCATTGAGATTCCTTTAATAAATAATTAATTGCTAAGAGTTTTGTTTTTCTTTCCTTAAACCATTGCCATTCCTCCCAATCACAGCAATACTACACAATCTGCAAGATATAGCAACCCTCACCAAAAATTCTGAAGGATAATGCTCATAATCACCAATATTTTCCTAAATTTTATTTCTCAGATCACAGTAGGTGTTTTTGTAGAGCCTGGGTAATACACTCACTCTTCTTTGAAAGCAGAACTATACAAAACCCAAATGGGTTATTGCTATGAAACTTTTCACCAAAGTTTTATTTTATTTTACATATTCTCAATAGGTACTATTTATATAAAAAATATGAAAGTATGACATTCACATGCATAAAAAAAATATAATGAATACAAATACAAACTACATAATATCTTTTTACATATCAATGACTGTCCTTGTAAAAATCCCCTATAAACATAATCAAATCAACATAAATAATGTAATCAACCCTTGAATACAGATTTATAGTTCTTACACTGTACAAATTATTACTGAAAGAAAGAAAATCTTGAAAGTGATGAGCCCCTTAGCCACAGAAATGAGGGAAACCAAACTTATTCATCATAAAGAGGTGTCTGGTCTCCACCAATACTCATATTAGCAGGGGAGTGAATGGTTTTTGGTGTTGAACGTGCTGATCGAGGGGTAGCACGAGGGTTATCATAATCATGATAAGGGCGAGGTGTACGGTCATCATAACGTGGGGTGCGGCGGGATACATCATCTGGGTATCTTGGACTAGAGGGATACCTCAAATCACGAGAATCTGAGTATCGTGGAGTGACACGACCACTGTCATGATGCCTTGGAGTCATCCTCCCAGTGTCATGACCACTACTCCCACCTTTGGCCTGAACCCAAGCTGCTGCTGCCATCTTCCAGTCCATTTGTTCAGATCGACCACTAACTGAGGGTGCATTACGAGTGGGCTGGGTCAGGTGTCCAGCAGAAGGCCGGTGTGAAGGAGTTCGGTTGCCAGTGCTACCATACAATGGAGTTTGAGACCCACCATAGCGAGGGGTAGTAGAAGGTCCAGGAGTGGCATATGGAGTCATGAAGGGTGTCTGGCCTGAGGGAGTATAAGGCGTATTAGCATAATTAGAATAGCCCTGAGAGAATGCTCCTGGAGTATGAGCACCATAGGGAGTGTTGCTAGCTGCTTGAGAAAGGTTATGTAGCATGTGAGGATTGAGGTTCTGGGCCACCTTCTGGATTGTGGAGGCATCAACACCCATCAGGTTAGGAGTTGTACCACCCATGTAAGGTGTACGAGTAGACATCATTCCTGGTGTGGCACCTGGCACTGCTCTCCGGAAGTTTTGCTTAAACCACTTGAGAAGTCCAGCAAGGCTCGGATATTGCAATCTTTGCCTAAACTTAAAACCTTCAGGGTTTACAGTAACAAACTCATGAATGACTTTCACTCTTGGTAAATAAGATAAGAGAAATTTGCCAGGTAAATCTTTCCTTGGTGAAAATATATATGGGATGGTTTTAGGGTTCTTCTTCTTCTCCTCTTTCAAAAACTCAGCTGCTTTTTCCTTGTTGCCCATGAAGGACTCTTTATAATACTTATATTCCAAGATTTGTCGCACGTTAATGGCCATGGGTGTTATGTATCTGGCAATAATTTCGTCTAAGTCCTCAAATTCTTCATTTCCAATCCACAGTTTCTGACCAAGAGAGAAGTCATTCTGTTTGTCTTGTTCTAGTATATCAATATGCTGGCAGATCCCTTCAGTAACCTTCCATGTAGCTGTAAGATGATCAATACCTTTGCTTGATGGTCGAATGATGACATCACCCTGCTCCAACTGCTGCATAACCTTTTCAGCTTCATTGTAATCAATATTTCTAAAGGAAGGATGAGCAATAACTCTCTTCTGATACTGAGTCTTCTTCTTCTCATTCTTCTTCCTGTCTACACTCACATCTTTTTCTTCAGCTTCATAATCATAATATGGGTCTTTTGGAGCCTTCCACTTACTATCCAAGTCCTGCAAGTCTGATGTTCTTGATGTAAGCTCTACAGAGAATTTTTCTGGGTCAATTTTCATTATACGGCAGAGAACAAGACCATCTCTTCTCACTCTCTCTGCTGGATTAGTTACCGTTTTGTCTGATAAGTTTTTGATGCTGATAAATCCTGATATTCCATTGTCTAACCGCACTCTAATGCCAATGGCTTGACCTGGACAATCTCCAGCATCAAAGTGATTCCACACCTCACTCAGTTCAGGGAAATCATTCTTGAGACAAAAGGGACACTGCCACAGGCCAGTGTCTTCATTTCTGACAGGGTTGGCATTATCCAGTTGATCACCCCGTGGTTTACGATGAATGAAGTTGGTAACAGTTACCTGGACAAGTTTACCAACATAAAAGGTCTCTGGCGATTCTTTAGTCAATATATTGAAAATTTCTTCTGGTGTAGGAGACCTGAAAGGCAACCTAAAATCTCTATATCTATGGTTCAATTCATGTCTGATATCATATAAAGTTGTGTTCTTTTTACCAAAACCCTGGTTCTGGAGTTCAGTTGCAAAAGCTTCTAAGTCAAGTTCACTTAGTCTCTCAGGTGTTTCCAAGATTTCTTCCAAGGCTTCAGCAGGTTTGCCCTCTTCATCCTCATATTCCAGCGCATCTACAGCCATTTTTCTAGCCCAGTCATATGCCTCTGGGTGAATTCTTGTAGAGTCTAAAACTTCTATGTAGTTATCACTGTCACCTAAAGCATTAGTGTCAATCTTAATAAAACCTGCACAGTTGATGAACACTTTTGGGCCCATGTGGAAATTAACAACTAACTGATTTCTATTTTCAAGACGCTGATTATTCTGCTTCATGTTTTTTAAAAGAAGATTGGCTTTTCTTGGTCCTAAACCACAAACAAACTGAACTAAATTCTGAGTATAAGGGTATGCTACAGCACGATTCAGGTCCACCCCAACTTCATTTGTGCGGTTCACAAATTCTGTGTACAATGAATCTAATACCTCTGTAGGGTTCAGCTGATCCTGCAAATTGTGCAACTTAAGGTTAAGCAACTCTTCATCAAGGTTACAAAGCTGTGAAAACTCAACCAATGGATCCTGAACACGTCGTCCAATTGATACAGCCTGGCGAAGAAGTGGAGGGTAATCAAGGAAGTCTGCTTCCCCCTTCTTGGACATTGAATAGATTTTTGCAAGATCATTATCAATTATTTCAACACTTATTTTAGGAAACTGTTCCTGTTCCTCTAAATCTTTGAGTATTTGGATTAGGTCATCCTTAACCATAATAGCTTCACGAGATTCCCCACCTACAACAACCAAATGTGGTTTCCGGCGGGAAATAAAGTCTTGCATGCGTCTAATATCACTCTCTTTAGCCATAGCATCTCTTTCATTGTAGGCATTACGCCGTTTGAGCAAATGAGGGAGACGAATGTACTCACAGCAGTCACCATCGATGTCAATACAACATCCAAATGCAGCTTGGGAAAGGTCTGGCATGTAAGCAATAGCAAAAACACGAAAACCTTTTGAAGTGTCCCAGTCATCTTCATCTTCATCAGAAAAGTCACCAGGATTGTAAGGAGCAATTTTTATCCAGTTATAGAGTTTACTACAGCATTGTTCCATTACATGATCCTTAGCTTCCTGAAGCAAACGTTGAGAGAGTTCCCTCTTGAGGTCTTCAATAACCCGTTTAAAGGCAAATGTAACAGCACGGCCTCTCAGGTCATTCCAGTCTTGAACAACTTGTGAAAATTCATCACGGTAATAGAGCTGTTTCATTTCATCAAGATAACTAATTGTTGTATTCCCTTCAATTGTATCAGACAGGCTGATTGTCATCTGCTTGTCTTCAACACCACATTTAAGACGAAGGAACTGGTCACCCTGCAAATCTGTAACTGGCTTATCCTTAAGGTATTTGATGGCATAGAGTGGGTGATGTTCATCAATGATCTTCAATCCCTGGTGAGTGGGCCTAGCGCTGATCCTGGCACGTTCAAAATATGCCTCTCGAACCGTGCGACGAACCAAGGGTTCACAAGCCAACTGCCAACCAACCATTCGCACAGCTGCCTCCAATACACGTTCAGGGGTGCTGCACATCCTAAAATAAAAAAATAAATCAAGTCTCCAGGTTATAATCATATGGTACAACTTTTGATTCTATGAAACACAGACAAAAAACAGGAAACACCAAACACAAATCTTAGTTGCAATATCTGTTGAGCAGATGCACCACTATGAATTATCTTGATTTACCTCCTTAACGGGTTGCCTGAAAAGGTCATCTATCATCCTCTGAAAAGCTCGACTTGTGTGATATTCCTAAAGATGACATCAAATAATCCTGAATATCAATGTGAAGTGGTTACTAGAATATCTTATGAAAGTACTGGTTTAACCCTTTGACTGCAGCTGACTATTCATATATAGTAAGCCCTTAAGTGTTGCAATTTTTAGGAAAAAATCTTACCATTCAGAAAAGCATATTTTTCTGGGGGAAAAATACATTATTTATGTGCAAGTTAAAATTATCAAATAAGAGGCTGCAACATTCCAAGGTGTAGGATGCATCCCACTAACAGTGTAATATATACACATCTCGCTATGTAATCAATTCATGATTCCCAATAATATGTAATACATTATCTAAGTAAATTTCTATATATTTCTTTAATTCAGAAGGATTCTTGAATAAGTCTGATGATATGGTGGCAGGCATAGAACATTTGGGTTGGGAAGGTATCCAAAAAGTAAAAGTCATGGAGAGTGGTTTGGTGGAGAGAGATGTGGTGAGAGCCTTGCATAAGATGAAATGTGGGAAAGCAGCTGGAGTGGAAGATATTCCAAATGAATTTCTTAAGAACGAAAGGGACTGTCTCGTTGATTAGTTAGTTAAGATTTTCCATGTACTGAGGTATCTGAGGAATGGTGAGATGCATGAATAGTACAAGGGAAATAAAGTAGAGTGTTCAAACAACAAAGGTATAAGTGTGTTGAGTGTACCTGATAAGTTGTAGGGATAGTGGTGATTGAGAGGCATGTACAGAGCATCAGACTAGAAAGGAACAAATTGGTTTTAGAAGTGGAAGAGGATGTGTGAATTAGGTGTTTGCTTTGATGAATGTATGAGAGAAATACTCAGAGAAACAGAAGGATTTGTATGTGGCACTTATGGATCTAAAGAAAGCATATGAAGGGGTTGATGGAAGGTCTTATGAATGTATGATGTGGGAGTAATGTTACTAGAAGCCGAGAAGTTTATATCAAGGGTGTAAAGCTTGAGCATAAGTAAAAAGAGGAGAGAATCAGTATTTCAAGGTGAAGGTTGGTCTGCAGAATGGTGTGGGTGATGCCACCATGGCTGTATGATTTGTTTATAGATGGGGTGGTGAGGGAGGTTAATGCGAGGGTCTTGATGGGAGGAGCGAGTATGCAGTCTGTAGGGGAAAAGGGAGCCTGGGAAGTGAGTCAGTTGTTGTTTTGATGATGACACAGAAATGGTGGTAGATGCGAGTGAAAAACTACAGAAGCTGGCGACTGAGTTTGGAAGAGCATGTGAAAGGAGGAAGTTGACGGTAAATATGAGCAAATGTAAGGTTATTAGGTTCAGCAGGGCAGAGGAAAAGGTTAACTGGGGTGCAACTTTGAATGGAGAAAATTTGGAGGAAGTGGAATGATCTCAATACCTGTGAGTAGACATGGTAGCACATAGACTCATGAAAACTGAGTCATTGGGTGGGTGAGGAGAAGGTTCTGGACGCATTGAGGGAAATGTGGAAAGAAAGGAGGGAAAATTCAGTATGTATGAAGGTACAGTAGTCCTAATGCTGTTGTATGGATATGAGTCATGGGCTATATATGAGGATGTGTGGAGAGGGATGACTGTGTTAGAAATTAAATGTCTGAAGACAATTTGTGGTGTGCGGTGGTTTGATCGAGTAATACATAGAAGGGTAAGTGAAAGGTGTGATAAAAAGAAGAGTGACTGAGAGAGCTGATAAGGTGTGCTGAAATGGTTTAGATATATGAAGAGAATAAGTGAGGAGAGATTGATAAAGATAACATATATGTCAAAAATGGAGGGGACAAGAAGGGGGAGACCAAACTGAAGATGGAAGGATAAAGTGGTAAAGTAAAGACCTTAAATGATTGGGGCCTGAACATGCAGGACAGTGTACGCCTCTCACCCTCCTGTATGTTCAGGCCCCGATCGCTCAAAACATTTTATACTCCATCCCTCCATCTCTAATTTGGTCTCCCTGTTCTTGTTCCCTCCACTTCTGACACATATATCCTCTTTGTCAACCTTTCCTCACACATGCTCTTCATATGCCCAAACAATTTCAGCACATCCTCTTCAGGTCTCTCAATTATATTCTATTTATTACCACTATATCTTACCTTTTCATTACTTACTTGATCAAATCCCCTCACACCCGATATTGTCCTCAAACTTTTTATTTCCAACACATCCACCTTCCTCCAGAATATCTCACCTATAACCCATGCCTTGCATCCATATAACATTGTTGGGACAATTATACCTTCAAACACACCCAACTTTACCCTCCCATATAGCATTCTCTCTTTCCACAAATTCTTTAACACTCCCAGAACCTTCATTCCATCACACATCCTATGGTTCACCTCTACTGCCATGTCCACTCCCAGGAATCAAAAACTCTTGACTTCCTCCAATTTTTCTCTGTTCAAACTCACACCCCAGCTAACCTGTCCTTCAACCCAGCTAAGCCTTGCTTTTATTCACATTTACTCTCAACATCCTCCTTTCCTAAATGTCCAAACTCAGTCACCAACTTCAGCACTTTTGCACTCAAATCTGCCACCAGTGCAGTATAATCAGCAAACAAATGACTCACTTTTGAGGCCCTCTCATCTCCTAGAGACTGCCACTTGCCCCTTCTTTCCATGACTGTTGCATTTACCTCCCTCACCATCCTATCCTTAAAAAATTATACAACCATGGTGACATACATCCTTGCTGCAGACCAACCTTCACTTGAAGACATTCACTCTCCTCTCTTCCTACTAGTTTACATGCCTCCCACCCTTGATAAATAGTTTTCACTGTTCCTAACAGCTTTCCTCAAACACTGTGTATTCTAAAGACCTTCCACAAGGTATCTCAACCAAACTTGTCATACGTCTTCTCCACATCCATAAATGCCACAACAAATCATTCTGTTTCTTTAAGTATTTCTCACAAACAATCTTAACACAAGCAAATGATCAATACATCCTCTACCATTCTTGCAATCACATTGTTTTTCAGCAATCAGATGCTCTTTTCATGCCCTCACCCTCTCAATCACTACTCTCCCATACAAATTACCAAGTACACTCAAGACTATTCCTTTGTAATTAGAACATTCAACTATGTCCCACTTACCTTTATACAATGGCACAATACATGCATTTTGCCAATCCTCAGGCACCTCATATATGGAACAAATATTGGTTGGTAAGGATACCAACCAATGAACAATACAGTCACCTATAACAGAAATCCTTACCAACCAATGAATAACACAGTCACCCACTTTCTTAAGAAATTCAATGGCAAAAACATTCCACTCCAGCTGCCTTGCTACATTTCATCTTGCAAAAGGCTTTCACCACCTCTTCTCTCTTCACCAAACCACTTTATACAACCCTCCAACTTTGCATACCACTCCAACCCAAAGACCTTACATTTACCAACCCATCATCAAACACAATCTTTCAAAATACTTGCTTCATCTTCTCTATACGTCATCACTAACTGTTACCACTCACCCATTTGCTCACTTTTTTGATAAACCTGTTTGTTCTTTGATAAATTCATTCTTTTTATCACAGTTACTCACTTATTCTACTGTTTGCATATCATATCTGTGACATACACCATATGATGTTGATACATGATCACCTGCAACAAACATCATTTGAAGAAAAATTTCTGCCCTCTGTCTTAAATACTAAATGCCAAGTTAAGTACTCCACTCACTCCTTGCTTCCATCCTGTCTTCTTATTACACATTGCTCCCCCTTCCCCCACAACACAGCAATGCACTGACTGAGTGGCCCCTCAGCCATTCACTCCAATACTCCAAAAAGGCAAAAACAAAGGTACATGAGGATTTATTTTTTCAATTTTTCATATTTCTGCATGCCTATCTTTGATTTCATAAGAATATTTTCTTTGAGAGGTTTCTTTTTTGTGTCTTTTGAGCATATGGTAGTAACCAGGTATTCTTATGGCTGCAGTATAAGCATTAAAAGATGATATTCATCATTGGAAGTCTACTAATATAAGCCATAGAAGGAGACTAGCAAGGGTACTGGTCGATGGTAAGAGTGTAATTTGCATGCTATCAACAATTTACTTACTTAGAAAGGTATTCATCAGCTTCCTTCATGGGATCCTCTGGGCACTGCTCTACATCAAATCGCTGATAGTTGTCACGGAGATTCTCACCAAACTGCTCAGGTGTCAGACCAAATTTCTTTGTCAGTGACTCTGGAATATTAAATGAATGCTGAATTTTCACAACTTTTTCAAACTTGTTTGCCATTTCCTGTGAAGTGAGGAAGCAACAGAAACATATAAAGAAAGGGCACATTTGCTCAAATCCATTCTCCAACTGTCATGTATGAAATGAAACCAGTCACCCAATCACAGCAAAGCCCAACAGACATTTCTTTGGTTTCCCCTGGCCACTTAATATGCCCTGGTTCAGCCCACTGGCATCAAGTCATCACCTGAAAACCACATCACTCCAATTCATTCCATCCAATGTATGCCTCAGACCCTCCTACATGTTCCAGTCCATACAGTTTGAAGCATCATCCACTACATCCTTCCATCTCCAACAGAGTCTCCCCCTTCAACTCTAACATCCATACCCTCTTTGTAAACCTCATTTTACTCATCACATCCCTATGTCCAAGCCATTTCAGCAGACCCTTTTCAGCTATCTCAAACCATACTCTTCTTACCAGCAAACTTTCTCTTACCATATCATTTCTTATTCAATCAACACTCCTCATGCCACACTTCCAAATGCGACTATTAAGCCATCATACATACCCAGCTTAACCCTCATAACCAGTCACCTTTCTTTCCACATACTCCTCAGTGTAATCATGACTTTAACCCCTAAACCACACTATAGTGGTCATTAGCTGGTAGGGTGAAAATGGGCATGTCTGAAGGTATGTATAACAGTACCAACAATGTTGTATGGATGTGAGGCATGGGCTATAAATGATAAGTACAGAAGATGGTGAATGTGTAGGAAATTAAATATTTGAGGACAATACGTGGTGTGAAAAGAGTGATATGGTAAGTAATGACTGGGTAAGAGAGAAGTTTGGGAGAGAGAGCTGAAAAGGAAGTGCTGAAATTAACTGGACATATGGGAGAATGAACGAAGAGAGGTTGACAAAGGGGATATATATCTGAAGTGGAGGCACAAGGAAAGGGAGAAGACTAAATTGGACATGGAAGGATAGAGTGTAGCATATTCTGAGTCCTTGGGCTTTGAACATGCGGGAGGGTAAAAAGCTTGCAAAGGACAGAACTGACTGGTGTACTTTGGTACATGAGGCAACATGCTGTCAATGGAGTGAACCAGGGAATATGAAGCAGCCAGGGTAAACCACAGAAAGGTCTGCAGGGCCTGGTTGTGCATATGAAGCTGTTTCAGTGCATTACACATGTAAGCTTAAGAAATGACATCAGCGAATGAGGCTTCCTCTTTGTGTGTTCCTGGTGATACCTCGCTAATTCAGAAAACAACAAACAAATATAAAAATTTGGAAAAAAAGACATTCTTTCAAGTCTGTTAAATGTAAATCCATCATACAAAGCTCCATTGTATATATTCTATCTGTATTGATAATGGGCTGCATTGTAACATAATGAAATTCACAGATGATACTAACTTACAAAATATATCCACATCAGAAACTGAACATTTGCAGCTTCAAACAAACTGGGAAAAAATAAAGGACTGGGCTCACTGTTGGCAAAAAACTTTTTAATCAACAAGTGCAAAAATTTACATGTCGGTATCAAACACAAAAAGGCAAGCTGCAGCATGAATTCTCTTTAACTACAAAAGGTAAAAGAGGAAAAAGACATGTGAAATAATCTTGTGTGTCCTAAAATCAAGCAAGCAGAGCAGAGAAGCAGTTGAATGGGCAAGCAATATTCTTTGATTTACTGGTTAGGCAGGAGGTCAAGAACACAGTGCAAAGGTTAAAAAAAAAAAAGAGGGCAAATGACAGTTGGGATGAGAGAGAGTATTATTAAACTTTAAGAAGAAAAAAACATGTTTGAGAGGAGGTAAATCATGTACAAAAGACAAAAAAACAAACAGGAACATTGATGAAGGAGGTAAAAAGGGAAGTGATAATAGGTAGTGATCAGGGAGTGATGACATGAGGAGATGGAGTAATTTGAAGGATTGTTAAATGTGTTTGATGACAGTGTGGCAGATATAGGGCATTTTGCTAAGGGTGTTATGCGAAGTGAGAGAGTCATGGAGAGTTATTTAGTCAAGAGAGAAGAGGTGGTGAAAGCTTTGTGTAAAATGAAATGAAGTAGAGCAGCAGAAGCAGATGGTATTTAAGTTGAATTCATTAAGAAAAGGTGTGTCTGTGATGTTGATTGGTTGGTAAGGATAGACAATGTATGTATGGATCATCGTGAGGTGCCTAAGGATTAGCAGAAAGCATGTATAGCGCCATTCTATAAAGGAAAGAGGAATAAAGGTGAGTGTTCAAAATACAGAGGGTGAAATTATGTACAGAGCATTATATTGGGGTAGAGCAGTGTGGTTTCAGATGTGGTAGAGGATGTGTGGATCAGGTGCTTGCTTTAAGGAGTGTGAGTGAGAAATAACCTGGAAAACAGATGGATTTGTATGTGACACTTATGGATCTGGAGAAAGCATATGATGGGGTTGATAGAGATGCTTTGTGGGAGGCCTTAAGAACATATGGTGAGGGAGGTAAGCTGCACAAAGCAGTGAAATCTTATCAAGGGTGGAGGCATGTGTATGAGTAGAAATAGAGGAGAGTAAATGGTTCCAAGTGAAGGCTGGTCTGTGGCAGGGGTGTGGGATGTCACCATGGTTATTCAATTTGTTTATGATGGGGTAGTGATGGAGGTAAATGCAAGAGTCTTGGAGAGAGGGGCAAGTATGCAGTCTGTGGAGGATGAGAAGGCCCAGGAAGGGAGTAAGTTGTTGTATGCTGATGATTCAGCACTGGTAGCTGATTCAAGTGAGAAACTGCAGAACTTGGTGATTGAGTTCAGAAGAGCATGTGAAAGAAGAAAGATAAGAATGAATGAGAATAAAAGCAAGGTTAATGATTTCAGCAAGGTTGAGGGACAAGTTATTTCTGATGTAAGATTAAAAGGAAAAAATTGGAGAAAACAAAGTGCTTTAAATATCTGGAAGAGGATTTGACAGCGAATGGAATCATAAGACATTGGTCACAGGGTGGGTGACTGGGTGAGGGTTCTGGGAGGGCTGAAGAATGTGTGGAAAAGAGAACACTATCTGGGAGGGCAAAAATGGATATGCTTAAAGGTATGATGCTCCCAACAGTATTATGTTGATACAAGGAATGGGCTATAGATACAACTGTGCAAGGAAGGATGGATAAGTTGGAAATGAAGTGTTGAAGGACAGTGTGTGGAATGAGGTGGATTGATCGAGTAAGTGATATAAGGTTAAAAGAGAGATGTGGTAATGAAAACATTGTGGTTTTGAGAGTTGAAGAAGGTGTGCTGAAATGGTTTGGACATATGGAAAGAATGAGTGAGGAAAGGTTGACAAAGAGGGTGTATGTGTCAGAAGTGGAGGGAATGAGGAGAACTAGGCAACTAAATAGAAGATGGAAGGATGGAGTGAAAAAGATTTTGAGTGATCAGGACCTAA
>JAUUDZ010003123.1:0-11872 GCA_032361705.1 Panulirus versicolor | reverse complement strand
GTATGTTGTTCCTCCATAGCATTTTCCTGCTGGGTGTTGTTGCCTGAGGGAGTGGCAGGTGGGGAGGAGGTGCCTTCCGACTTACCATCCCGTCTCTTTAACCAATAACAAGTGAAACCTATATAACGTCACAGTCAACCACAAAACTACTTTGTCCAAGACCCTTATGCTTCCAATCGTCTGTCCTTCCAATACACGTCTAATATATCCCAATGTACTCCCCACATCTATCCATCCTCCCGATACACCCTCCATTTTCGTAAACAAGTGGCGACTTACCCTTGATGACGCTCGTCACGGACAAGTCGTGGTCGATGAACTGGCCCATCTGCATGACCAGTACGTTGCGTGGGGAGGCGGGGGCCAGCGGCACGTCCAGCAGCCGCAAGCTGATCACGCGAGGGTTGGGTAGCAGGCCTCCCAACACGGACTGCGTCCTCATCAGAGCCTCGTCTGGGGTGAGACAACACCACGTACTGGAGACACACCTGTATCACGCTGGAGACACACCTGTATCACACTGGAGACACACCTGTATCACGCTGGAGACACACCTGTATCACACTGGAGACACACCTGTATCACACTGGAGACACATCTGTATCATACTGGAGACACATCTGTATCATACTGGAGACACACCTGTATCACACTGGAGACACACCTGTATCACACTGGAGACAAACCTGTATCATACTGGAGACACACCTGTATCACACTGGAGAGACACCTGTATTACGCTGGAGACACACCTGTATCACACAGGAGAGACACCTGTATCACACAGGAGAGACACCTGTATTACGCTGGAGACACACCTGTATCACACTGGAGAGACACCTGTATCACACTGGAGAGACACCTGTATCACACTGGAGACACACCTGTATCACACTGGAGACACACCTGTATCACACTGGAGACACACCTGTATCACACCGGAGAGACACCTGTATCACACTGGAGACACATCTGTATCACACTGGAGAGACACCTGTATCACACTGGAGACACACCTGTATCACACTGGAGAGACATCTGTATCACACTGGAGACACACCTGTATCACACTGGAGACACACCTGTATCACGCTGGAGAGACACCTGTATCACACTGGAGAGACATTTGTATCACACTAGAGAGACACCTGTATCACACTGGAGAGACACCTGTATCACGCTGCAGAGACACCTGTATCATGCTGAAGAGACCAGTATCACACTGTAGAGACACCTGTATCACACTGGAGACACACCTGTATTACGCTGGAGAGACACCTGTTTCACACTGGAGACACACCTGTATTACGCTGGAGACACACCTGTATCACACTGGAGACACACACCTTATCACACTGGAGATCCACCTTCATATATCACAAACCCAACTTTAATATCGAGTATTTCTTTTCTCTGCATCTGAGGATGGCCAGCACTGAGCCAGGTTTACCAGTGACCAGTGTTTACTATGAACTCTTGTACTGCCATATCATCGCTACACTTACGACACAGCCCTGAAACTAACCCAGGCAGATCTAAGCCTGTATATAGAGTCAAGCCCCTACAAAGCACACCGATAAATTCCGTGCCCAACCCAATGGTTCCGATGCTTCGCTGAACTTCATGGTGTAAGAAAAACCACATTACCATAGACGGGAGGGTTCATGCGGGCGAGGAGGTGGCCCGCGGCGCCGTACTCCTTGTGGATCAGGTTGTTGCAGTGCCCCGAGACGGTCCGGTACGTGGCTGCCTCGTCACACGGCTCCGGGTGTATCCTGATGGAGGAGGAGCTGATCATAGAGTCGTTCATCACCCACTTAATGGTTCTCCCGCTGTTAGCAACTCCCAGCGAGTCAGGGTGTCATGCCTACCGAAAACCTTCATTATTCTCGTTCGCGTCTATACATCAGGAAAATTATTCAGTATTGACTTAGAAATAGGAGTGTAGTAGTATATGTGCCTCTCATATTACTTACCTGTACATAGATGTCTAGATTTCTATCTCTTCATCAAACATAGAACAAAGGTCCGCTGCCTTCTAGCAGTACATTAATCAACCAAAACTAATATTATCATTATTGTCACCAATTATGAAGCAGAAGTACACACACACACACACACACACACACACACACACACACACACCAGCAGGTCACAGGACTGCCTGGCCTCTTGTCACAATCTGGAGGCACTTCAGTTCCCCAGGCCTAGTTCACACAGGTAAAAGGGGGCGGGATGAGGGTTGGGGTTGAGACTGGAATGTGAAGAATCCCCTGAATGATATCTCTTATGGAGACTGTACAGACGACTCGTGAAGTATGCATCTAGCATTCCACTATTTCATTTTGAAAAGCTGGATAACATCTGGGAAGAAAAGACCAAAAGATTCATATCGAGTGCTCTTGACTGAGTGCTGCCACTTTGTGCATAAACTAAATTACTATAAGTAAATAATATCCTGAGAGAGCTTACTGTGAATAAAGAACAAAGTAAAATAAAGAAGTTTATTAAAGAAATACCACAAGGAAGTGTACCGCTCAGCGAGTAGAAAATGGCACTAAAATAATTCTTACATATGGGTAACTAACAGTCTTCTGACGTGTTTCAAGGTGTCTTCCTGGTTTTGATCTAGTTTTGTATCAATAACTACCTATCAATCTTAGAAGCTGGGGAGCGTTCCAAGACCTTGAGTACCTTATGGACTAGGCAAAGAGGATTGCATGACCCAGGGCGAGGAAAATGCAGACCAGCAGCCACTCCAAGATAAGAAAGCTTGATTCAAGTACACATACAAAGGTGAAGCTAGATGCAACAGTGGCAACTGGATCTATAAGAACGATGGAAAATGATCGTCTTACAAAGGATGGAATTAGGAGGAAGGGAGACGTATAAGATAAATCATCTGAGGACATTAGTTGAAATTACTGAGAAACAGAAGGGCTATACTGACGTAGATACAGAATCCTACAAATGATTGTAATGATCTTGACCAAATATACAACAACAGTGATTAATATGTCAGGGTAGCACACGATACACGCACTTATCACAAACTGAAGAGGGCAAATAATAGGGGATTTCCATCACTAAAAGACCGACCGACAAAGCTTTCTGGATTCTCTTGGTGAAAGTCATTGGAGAATTCGGTGCTAAGAATGTACACTGGAAGTTGTTCTGTACCAGCATGTCACTGAGCACACTGGGGTCACAGGGACTGATGCACGGTTACAAGATCTGGTCATCATACATAGTTGCATGGATATAGAGAATATCACGTACGGTGCATCAACTGGAAAGCGATTATATGATGTCAGAGTACGATTATTAGATAGGAGGAGATAGAATAGTGGAAATTATACGACACAATATCTTTGTCAAACTGATACATGAAGTTCAGTAGGGAGAGGCCATGGGTCGGTGGTGGAAGGTTCTGTGAAATGTACATAAAAGGAGTGGGAACCTGGGTACCCAACACCTCAGATACAAAGAGAAGGTCAGAAAACGAGGTATGGCTCTATTTGTCAAACAAGGTATGGGTCTATAAAGGATATCATAAAGTAAAGGATCTGCGCTTTTGCTGTGGAAAAAATAGGGGGGGAACCCAAGCCGGCCACCTTTTGAAAGGTATGATATATAAAGAAACGAACAAGACAGGGAAAAGAAAGGAGCAGCAAAGAATCTTTGAAGAGAATATTGTGGACAAGGCAAGACACAGCCTAAACCTTGTTCACAGTTTTCATGAGGAGTAAACTGGCAGTCAAAGAGCAGCTACTAAGGCGAAGTGCAGCACCAGTGAGCCGGAGCGGGGAGGAAGTCTTTGATACCATCAAGATATCCAGAAAAGACCTAAGCACTGCCCTCGACCCTGATAGAATATATCTGTACTCTAAAGAAGAGTACAGGTACACTAGATGTCCTTAGCAAAAGTTATATTGCCGAGGAAATGGAAGAAGACAAACGTCATACATACGTATCTCTAAGAAAAGGAAACTAAGGGAGGCCGCTGCTCCACAGGTCAGGTCTCCATGAAGAGCGCAGCTCGTAGTCTGCTGGAACGCTATCATCCACGAACGAACGGATGGATAACTTCATGCACAGAGGGAAGCACCTACACGAAACAACGACGTGTAACAGTCTCAAGATTTCTAGGGATGATGTCTGTCAGACAAAAGACAAGCGTGGGTGGATTGCCTATACCTGGAACTGCCAGAGAGAACCTTACACTTTGAGATAGGAGGCTGGTAAAGACTTGGATCTTCAGGGAGGAATAGGGAAGAGGCTACATCAATGGACAGATTATTATAGTAGAAGCGGATAGAGAACGCATGTCAGGCAAGTCTTCTCGAAATAGATCAAGGTCACCAGCGGCATGCTGCAGCGGTGTGTTCTTAGACTACTGCTTTTCTTGAACCTATGTAACTGACTTGCTAGAGTGATAGAAACTCTCACCTGAATATGTCTGCGGATGATACCAAGGTCATGATTAATGTGAAAAGTGAAGAGGACTGCATCAACTTACAAGGGAACCTGCACAAACTCCAAACCTGGTATGAGATTGGTTGATGAAATCTAACCCGAGTAATCGTAATGGAATGAGGAAGGAGAACACCGAGTGAAGACCTCGATTTGAATATCATTTAGCGAGAAAGCTGCAGAAATCTGTTCAAGACACTTGAGAGTAGACATAGCGCCGGACCTGTTGCCAGTGTTCAGCATGAGTGGAATAGTAATGGAGACAAAATGTCCTCTGGTAAATATAAGAATATTATTAACGCATCAAGCGACCTGTTCACGCCTTACATAAGGCCAGAACTAGAATAAGTTTCTCAAGTTTGGTAGGCAGCCACGGGCCAGGGAAGTATATTAACGGTACTACCCACCTGGGTATCAGAGGGTCGGAGAATGCTGTGCAGAGCCATCACTTCAGTGGTTGTCAAGTTGTACTTTTCTAATCCAGGCGGCTGTCCACAAACATGCAATATCTCTCACACGTAACATAACACTAAACTCACATAACTCATTCTTCGTAACTCTACATTTTTCTGCGGTGAGTACGACGCGTTAGCCCTCCCTTTTGGGAAAATGTTTGGAGCAATAGACTGTAGTAGTAGTAGGCAGCAGCACTAGTCGGGAACATTAGGTAGAATTGGTAGGCTGCAATTTTAGGTGGTCACATTAGGTAGTAGCGGTCAATAGGGACATTAGGAAGGAGCCTTTTCGAACACCGCTAGTCTTGCCCTCTGCCACTAGGGCGAGGCAGTAAAGGTGAAGCAGCGGCGCTGGAGTTCACCAGTTATGCAGCCTCTACTGCCGTGGCCACTCCCATGAGGGAGCTTCGGAGAGAATGGACGTCAGATATAGGAAGACCCACCGAGAACTACTGGAAAAAGTCCAGAGGAGGACCATAAAGAAGGTATCAGAATTAAGACAGCAGAGTTACATGGAAGAATGAGAGACCTTAAATTTTTCTAGAAGAGTAAGGGTGACCTTTTTAAAGTTCCTAAACCAGTTTGATGATAACAGCGAAGAATTCTTCAAAAAAAATCTGAAAGGAGAACAAATAGAGGCCAGGACATCGAAATTAGGTATAAACGGTGGATGAATGGAATGCCTAGAACATAAGACTGAGGATTGCATACAGAGGTTAAAAACGCTGTATGACAGTAGAAAATGTTGTAGAGATTAGGCCCTACGAGTGTAGAACTCTTTCCCCCTCCAGTTCAAATAGGTGATTACAAATAGGTAGTTTTATACACATGCAAGACCTGCACGAACATCAAGGTTTTGTGTGGGACCTGTCCCGTCAGAGGAAACATTTTCTCTTGTGAGATCACACACTCACACAAGGAGCGCTACAAGTCTGGCCACCATAGACGGTATGCAGCCACCTGCCAACGGCGGTACACACCTGGCCAGCTTACAGGCTGGACGCATCCACGCTGGCTGGTTCTTCACCTAACACGCTCAGGGAGAAACCCTGATCCATCCCTCTTCCTGACCAGACCTACCCACACAGGCTGGTCCACACCCAGGCAGCGTACAGCCTAGAGTAATGCTGGCTCGTTCGCACAGGTTATGTGAATTCTGTTGTTCTCTTTAAAGTACCGATACTTCTTACATGTACAACAAGTTAACGAATGTTTACCTACACTCCAGCATACACCATCCTCCCATCCCTCGTCACACTCACCAACACTGTGCGACGCCTAAAATATGAAGTTCACCTAAAGATGAATGAATACAACATTCAAACAAAGGCGACTACTGCAAGACCGGAGCTCGTAGAACTGTAAGAGATTCAGAGATTCGAATGTTAAAACCAAAGTGCATCTCACAAACCGTAATTCGACTACTGACAACTTAAGCTCCAGCACCACTAGAGCGCTAGCAGCTAAAACTAGGCATCCACACCTTTCATGTAACTCAGAATAAAACACTGAGGTGGATCTTTAACGCCACAAGACATGACGTCACTGAGAATACAGACCTGCACCAGAGAGCAAAGTCGTCAGCATTCACCCTCTGCTGGAGACACCTTTGTGGTAGACAAGCCAAATGATCTCTTCAACAGATCCCCTGGAAACTATCTAATCCCATATATCAAACATGCAGACAGAATTATGTACAACCTCTCAACACCCAATATCTACAAAGACTGTGACGACATGCTCGGTGACTAGCGTCATCAGCACGAGCAGTACACACACATGCACAGTGTCTCCCTCCTCCTGGCGTTTACCAAAAACACACATCGCCAACCTGGCCTCCCCCAGCTGTCCTGTCCTGTCTTATCCACATCTAACCCTGTTACTACACGCTGGGTGGAGCCCTGCTAATACTCACTTTCTTAAAACTGACCTCAGTTTTGCCTTCCCCTTGTGTCTCCCTAATCTGAAGGGTCTTTCCTATCATCATCATTCACTCAGTCATTAAACACGATGGTACGACCCTTGAGTACGACGGTACGACCCTTGAATACCACGGTTCGACCCTTGAGTACGACGGTACGACCCTTGAGCACGACGGTACGACCCCTGAGCACGACGGTACGAACATTGACCACATGGTAGGGTGACGTCATGTCTAAGGCCAAACAATCATATCAACACGTCGTACAGAGTGATCAAGATGTCTACCATCACATACTAAATGTTTCAATATGAAAAGGGGTGTTGTTTCTTGTGTCCCAAAAATAGGGTTGTGTGTGTCATGCAAGTTCATGAGACCATCATTCTGTCCAACACGTCACGCAGTCTTGAGTGTCTTGGACTTAGCTCTCGTTTCATCTAGAGCTGTACTGAACAGCGCCGAGGAGAACTTGCTTGCATTTGCTGGGGAGAGGAGCCAGGTGGACGGGGTCGACGAAGGGCGGCTCGTTGGCTGGGAGGCCGTCAGGATCGACTGAATACGGGGAGGCGGTGAGGGCCAGGCCTGGAGGGAAGCAGACAAGAGTCACGTATTAGAACTTAAAACTATCAAAATATCCAACAAACATTACACTACCCTTACAGAGGACTGAACAGATGACAATCGTAGATGATGACACGTTATATCTTCGCTCAACGTAGGAAGTTGTGGGAAGAACGGTGATAATAGAAGGCAAGAACCTGTGTTACAATGGGATAATGTTACTCTGCTCTGTGGGGACCTGGCATTTGTGGACAAGTTGACACATATGGGAGTGAAGCTTATCAGGGATTGTGGTGAGAAAGTTGTAGGTCAAAGAAGAGTCATGAAACGCAGAGAGAAAACAAAAAGAGGTGTACTAAAAGCGGTGTAAGAAACTTGCTTGAAGGACTGCTAGTCCCAAGTCTGATGGTCAGATGTGAAACTCTGTTTCATACTAGCCAGAATACATTAGACACAACCATCTTAGATCACTCTGCCCTACTGGTTAACCATCTAGCTTTATTTCTTCATCTACTTCAAACAATTTCCCTCTAGTCGATTTCATAAGAAAACTAGTGTTGTTGATATCTTGTAAACAAGTCTGTTTAGCTAGCGATATAATACATATACATATAGGGACCATCCTATCCATATATAATACAGTAGTTTGTTGTGGACCATCCTGTCCCTATGTATAGACGTGGCAGTCATAAAAACCTTGGTACTCGAACATCCGCGGTTCCTTATCGTAGGAAGTGGTGTTAGTCGTGGTGGTGGTAGTGGTGGTGGCGGTGGGTGTGGTGGTGGTGAGGACTGCAGTGGTGGTGATCGGGTCATCAGGTCTTGGTAGCACGATCGGACCACCAACACTAACGCCAGCACACACCAACACCTGCAGGAGCATGCATCACTATACATCATACATTCTACATCATACTGTGGTACATTATACAACATTCTACATCATACTGTGGTACATCATACAACATTCTACATACTAATGTGGGACATCATACAATATTCTACATCATACTGTGGTACATTTAACATTCTACATCATACTGTGGTACATTATACAACATTCTACATCATACTGTGGTACATCATACAATATTCTACATCATGCTGTAGTACATCATACATATTCTACATCATACTGTGATACATTAAACAACATTCTACATCATACTGTGGTTCATTATACACCATTATACATCATTCTGTGGTACATTATACAACATTCCACATCATACTGTGGTACATCATACAACATTCTGCATCATGCTGTGGAACATCATACAACATTCATCATACTGTGGTACGTCATACAACATTCTACATCATACAGTGGTACATCATACAACATTCTACATAATACTGTGGTACATCATACATTCTACATCATGCTGTAGTACATCATACAACATTCTACATCATACTGTGTTACATCATACAACATTCTACATCATACTGTGGTACATCATACAACATTCTACATCAATGTGTGGTACATCGTACAACATTCTACATCATACTGTGGTATGTCATACAACATTCTACATCATACTGCGGTGCGTCATATAACATTCTACATCATACTGTAGTACATCATACAACATTCTACTTCATACTGTGGTACGTCATAACATTCTACATCATACCGGGTACATCATACAACATTCATCATACTGTGGTACGTCACACAATATTCTATATCATACTGTGGCACATCATGCAACTTCCTACACCATACTGTGATACATCATACAACATTCTACATCATAGCTTGGTGCATTATATAACATTTTACATCATACAATATTCTACATTATGCTGCGGTACATCATATAACATTCTACATCATACTGTGGTACATCATACAACATTCTACATCATACTGTGGCACATCATACAACATTCTACATCACACTGTGGTACATCACACAACATTCTACATCACACAACATTCTACGTCATGCTATGGTACATCATACAACATTCTACATTATACTATGGTGCATCATATAACATTTTATATCATACAATATTCTACATCATGCTGTGGTACATCATACAACATTCTATATCATACCGCGGTATATTACACAACATTCTACATCCTACTGTTGTACATCATACAACATTTTACATCATATTGTAGTACATCATACAACATTCTACATCATACTGTAGTACATCATACAACATTCATCATACTGTGGTACATCATACAACATTCTACATCATACTGTCGTACATCATACAACATTCTACATCATACTGTGGCACATTTTGCAACATTCTACATCATACTGTGGTACATCATACAACATTCTACATCATACTGTGGAACATCATACAACATTCTACATCATACTTTGGGACATCATACAACATTCTACATCACACTGTGGTATATCACACAACATACTACGTCATGCTGTGGTACATCATAAAACATTCTACATCATACTCTGGTACATCATACAACATTCTATATCATAGCTTGGTGCATCATATAACATTTTACGTCATACAATATTCTACATCATGCTGTGGTACATCAAACAATATTCTACATTATGCTGTGGTACATCATACATTTTACATCATACTGTGGTTCATCATACAACATTCTACATCACACTGTGGTACATCATACAACATTTTACATCATGCTGTAGTACATCGTAAAACATTCATCATACTGTGGTACATCATACAACATTCTACATCATACTGTGGATCATACAACATTCATCATACTGTGGTACTCCATACAACATTCTACATCACACTGTGGTATATCACACAACATACTACGTCATGCTGTGGTATATCATACAACATTCTACATCATACTGCGGAACATCATACAACATTCTACATCATACTGCGGAACATCATACATTCTACATCATACTGTGGTACATCATACAATATTCTACATCATACTGTGGTGCAATATATAACATCATACAATATTCTACATCATGCTGTGGTACATCATACAACATTCTACATCATACTGTGGTGCATAATACAACATTCTACATCATACTGTGGTACATCATACATTCTACATCATACTGTAGTACATCATACAACATTCTACATCATACTGTGGTACATCATACAACCTTCTACATCATACTGTAATACATCATACAACCTTCTACATCATACTGTGGTACATCATACAACATTCTACATCATGCTGTGGTGCATCATATAACATTCTACATCACACTGTAGTGCATCGTACAACATTCATCATACTGTAGTACAACATAAAACATTCTACATCATGCTGTGGTGCATCATATAACATTCTACATCATACTGTGGTACATCATACAACATTTTACATCATACTGAGGTACATCATACAACATTTTACATCATACAATATTCTACATCATGCTGTGGTAGATCATACAATATTCTACATTATGCTGTGGTACATCATACAATATTCTACATTATGCTGCGGTACATCATACAACATTCTACATCATACTGTGGTACATCATTCAACATTCTATATCATACTGTGGTACATCATGCAACATTCTATATCACATTGTGGTACATCACACAACATTCTACATCACACAACATTCTACGTCATGCTATGGTACATCATACAACATTGTACATCATACTGTGGTGCATCATATAACATTATACATCATACAATATTCTACATCATGCTGTGGTACATCATACAACGTTCTACATCACAATGTGGTGCATCACACAACATTCTACATCATACTGCGGTACATCATACAACATGTTACATCATGTTGTAGTACATCATACAACATTCTACATCATACTGTAGTACATCATACAACATTCTACGTCATACTGTGGTACATTATACAACCTTCTACATCATGCTTTGGAACATCATACAACATTCTACATCACTCTGTGGTATATCACACAACATACTAGGTCATGCTGTGGTACATCATACAACATTCTACATCATACTGTGGTACATCATACAACATTCTATATCACAGCTTGGTGCATCATATAACATTTTACGTCATACAATATTCTACATCATGCTGTGGTACATCATACATTTTACATCACACTGTGGTACATCATACAACATTCTACATCATACTGTGGTACATCATACAACATTCTACATCACACTGTGGTACATCACACAACATTCTACACCACACAACATTCGACGTCATGCTATGGTACATCATACAACATTCTACATCATACTCTGGTACATCATACAACATTCTACATCATACTGTGGTACTTCATACAACATTCTACATCATACTGTGGCACATTTTGCAACATTCTATATTATACTATGGTACATCATACAACATTCTACATCATATTGTGGAACATCATACAACATTCTACATCATACTTTGGTACATCATACAACATTCTACATCACATTGTGGTATATCACACAACATACTACGTCATGCTG
>JAUUDZ010003112.1:0-11872 GCA_032361705.1 Panulirus versicolor | reverse complement strand
GAGAGAGAGAGAGAGAGAGAGAGAGAGATCCTGGTGTAGTAACAAGAAGACAGACCCGTACGCAGGTCCCGTGATAAAAGCAATCCCCGTGATATCAGTAAGAGGCCACAACTAAGCCAAAGTTCATTTCCAGTTTCACAAAACAAGCCTCTGTGCCCATATCAGAGTCAGGCACGTGTGTGTTCACGTGTATCTATATGTGTGTGCTGACTTCATATGACCTTGTACTTTAGTGGTTAAAATTCTTACAAGGAATATATCCACAGCATAATCAACTCGGATATCAGAAACAAATAACCTAATACGCCATTCAAATCTCACTCGTACCTTCGCGAAAAAAAAATTATACAAAATAAAAAGGTAATCACAAATGAGTAAATCCAGTAGTACATGAACAACGGTAATCCACGCCACACCTACTGAGAAATGGTCACGATCCCTCACCCAGGTCACGTTAAAGCCAAAAGCACAAACTCCTGACAAACGCCTTTGTTGCCATGTAAACACGACCACCTTGGCATATTACATAACGATTTTTCTTTTTTTTTTAATATACATTATTCTCCCCCCCCCCATCCCCATCCCCCTCACCCCAACCCACCCCCCAAAAAAATCGTGCCAAGTGGCAGGTAAAGCACTGACGCCTGGAAGTGAACGGATAAACCTAATCCTAATCATTTAATAACTCAACAAAGAAACAATTATAATTTTTGAAATGAAAATTTACCAAACGTATGGAGAAGGAGGGTGGTGGCCTCCAGGAGAATTCTTGTCCGTGACTGGATCCTCCGGCAGAAAAAGAAACAGAAAAAACCAGCCGGGTGTCCAGGGACTAGTTTTTATAGGTGACCCATCTCATTCCTCGGCACGCTAAACACCGATGCTTCTCAGGTTTTTCTTCTGCGCTCAACAACTGCAATGAAGAACAAACTCACTAAACTAAGAGCAACTTTACCTGATATCTATCTTTTCAGAGGTCAATGTTTTAATGAGGGTATACATACGGAAATATTGCAATGCACAAAACTAAATGTTAACTCCATGACTATGCTCAACTGATTGGAATCCACAAGGACCAACCCTGCTCCCTGATTTTAACTTCAAATGTATACAAAAATAATGTTTACGTAATAAGTATAAATATTAAGGTTCTTGTATACATCTATTTCCTTCATGAATAAGTATGAAAAAACGAGAGATAAGATGCAGCGCATCCTAGCAACAATTTTTTCTTTCTGCCAAGAAAGTGTGGGAGGTCAACACAAGCACCCACTTACAGGTGGGTTCCTCACTACTGACAAACAAAAACCACACATACACACACACACCTGGCTGAGGTGTGTGTGTGTGTGTGTGTCTGTGTGTATGATATTGGTAACAAGTCACCATACCGTACAGGTAACACAATAACGAGAGACATGAATATGGGAACAGCACGGCAGTTATCGAGCAACAACAACCAGCCAGACCAGTACAGCAGCGGCGAGGAAAAACCAGACCACACGTTGCCTAACGATGGGACGAAGGCAACTCCTCTGTGAGTCAGCGGAGAGCAAAGACACCAGAAAAACCTGGTCCAGTGTTTTTCATGTTTCACCGACGATTGTCTTTTGCTGGCAAGTGGATAGTCATATTCTGGAGCGTTAATTGTCTGTTTTATCATAAACACGCCATCAAGCAGGTCGCCACTACAGTCATTCTTCCAGAGTGTCAGTTGTTCCATAGTTATGCCATTCAAAAACGAGTCGTCAAGATTGTTTTGCACGTCCTTCTCATGTCCTGCGATGCACAGCTCTTGTCAGCGACGAAAGGTCACAAAGAGACTTTTTTGCGGTCGACTTATCAGAAAAACGAGACCAGGGGATATACATGTTTACCCCCTTTACGGAGGGGGAGTTCCCGACCACAGCTTCCAAGGTCGAGTTATAAAGGACACCATAGCTGAAGGTATGTAGGATAGGGCGTGTCCCCAGGGGTGCTGGTGTGTAGGAAGGGGGGACTCAGTGATACATCTACGAAAGATAAGCGTCTCTAAGGGCAGGGATGAATCTCGAGTACATAGGGGGGAAGTCAGGGGTTTGGACAGTAACTATAAGGGGTTGTGTGTGTCTATTGTAACTCACCAGGCGAACAATGTGTATAATATGACTTAAACGTTAGGGCGAACAACGCATAACTGAGGTCTGCCAGAAAGGTATCCGGTGTGGCTTACGAGAATTAGGCGTGTCTAAAACATGCCGTCTCCATTGCTGGGGGTGTGAAGCGTACAACGAGGAACTCTGGAGTGTCTGTGGAGGATTTCGGCCTAAATGAGGGGCAGAGAGTCCGTGAAGGAGTGTGTGGGTGAATAACGCTATGCTGGGGAAGGGAAGCTAGAGGAATGATTTGTGAGAATGGAGAAGATTACACGGTAGAAAAACAAGCTTGACAAAAGACTGAAACATAATGCTACAGGAGGAAAATCATCGTAAAGAACTAGGCATCTGACAAATACACAAAGAGGCTCAAACGAATATGAAACTGAAATAATCAACAATAGTGCAATGCAGCAGACGAGTAACAGGTTAATAAACAGGAGTCAGGAGAGAAGTGCCAGGAGTGCAGCAGCATGTGGCATGAAAGACGTACCCCAGACACTATCCATAATAAGACTCGGGTGCCCCAGGAGATATATAAATCCAAGAAAAATCAGTACCTCGTGCAGCCAGGCTCCTGAGGGTGTGCGTCTCCAGTGGAGAGAAAGGTCACGGAGTGCCCCAGGGCCTTCTCTTGATGCTCACTCTTTTTTACGTTTGACAGTCACGCACCTGCTCTTCGACTGAGTCACTTCATATTTTAAATCAGGTCGAGCTCCCAGATCCGCGTTCCTTCCACCATAGGTTAGGCCATACGTAAGAGGCCTCTCGATGTATCCACACCAGGTGCGGCTGTTATTCAGGTTCGACCCTCATGGAAACACACCTCCAACTAGAGTCAGGTAACGTGATCTAACGTATCTAATGGCAGGAAAATGATCTATTGTCCCTTATGATTCAAGAGAAGCGCGTTGCCAGATTACATTACTTCACCGATGTAAAAAAAAAAATCAACTTACACCAGCCAGAACCATATCTTAAAATATGGATAAAAATAATCATAAATGGAAAATCAAGATGCAGTTTTATATCTTTAATCTTCTCAGAAAGTAATCCACATACTTTTTTCCGTTATTTGCTGTTTACTTTTTCCACCGTCTCCATACGCAGAACGGAGAGGATTTAGTCTCCCTAAGACTAGGCACACATGATCACTTGTTGCTCACATTGTTCACTGACGGCTCTAGCTTAGGGGGGAAAAAAAGGTCGTTTATTCATTTCGGGAAAACTACGTAACTTAATAGATTCTTTCATGCAAGAAGCATTCGAGGTGATGCTTCTCCAGTAAGGTATAATGCAGCTTAAGCATATTTGCTTAAGTATTTTAAACGCGCCACATGCACACTGTTTAAATGCCCCATGGGTGCTGTTTAAATTAATCTGACGCGCCGAATCCTCAAAGAAACAAGCTCAATTTAAATTACCCATACATGGCGGGGGTTACTTCTTAACGAATTGGGGTTTGACGTCCTTGAGATGGGCTAGTCCAGTTTCTGATAAGCTTGGACCTAGCACATGATTTTCTTTTTGTCTCGACAATGTAAATGAGAAATGAGAAAGTAGAGAATGTCACAACCACGTCGGGTAAGTGATCGCATGCATAATCTGTATTACCAATCTTACGTCGCTAATTATACAGGAGTATGACTAGCAGAGTAACAGCTGACATGCTCGAAGTGTGACGTTTATATTGCTCGGGAACCGATTTAAACAATTTTTACTCCCATTCAAGGTCCTCGGTCATCAGTTTAATTACCATACAGAGGTGATCATAATATGATAGTGCATCTTATAAATCTAAACTCCAGGGTGCCTGGACCGCTTAAAGTCCAGGAGCACCATTCAAATTTCTTGGGCGAATGGCTTTAAATGACTCATATGCGTGACACAAGTTTTCTAAGAAGCAAAAGTTAAATACATCAAGCGTATCAGCTTTGTCACTACAGCTTTGAAGGAAGCTAAATATACGTCCGCGATTCTGAATGCCATGTGTTCGCATTACACCCAAAGAACCTTCAAAATACTGGGATACTTTCTTTTCTCTTTTGATGGCAGGTGTAAGGCAAAACCCTGCTAAAGCTCTGAACGACAAAATCTCTGCGTCTCATTGACGGTTCGCTGAGGAAAGATGAGAGACCAGCAATAACCTCTCGCCGTGAAAGGAGGGGAAGCGGACGAGGGTCCCCTCCCTCCCAAGCATGCCAGGGATTTCAAAGTTATTTTCTCATGAGAAACTTGTATGTTGAGTCATCCTTTCTGTGAAGATAAAACGTTAAGCATCTTGCACGTTTGAGGTTAAGCCAACACTGCACGGCAAGGTTGGCCAATATGTCGTTGATACCCATTACCATACTGACCTGCACACTGCTAATAACGACCCACAGGCAGGTGAGTCTTGGGTTATCTAAGACTAAGTCCAATGTCCCAGAACACTGTGGAACTACCAACCTTACACGGAATATCATCATGCTAAGCCTAACTCATATCACATGGTTAAGCTTTCCATTATGCTAAGCTGACGTTATAATGATCTGAGGTTATGGCTGAAACTAACCATTAACCTTCTATTTCCATTCTATATCAAAAAACAATAACTATACCATCGAAAAGACATCGCTAAATACACAACCAGGGAAAAGCAAAATCCTTGTTCTTCGACCTACCGCGGCCTACCGTTCTAAAATTAGCGGACATGTTATTTATAGTTTTTAATTTACCGATAAAGAAATAAACAGTGGAATCAATGAGCATCACAAAGCCACTAAAAAGTACTCGGGGATGAACATGAATGTCTTTCTCCATAGGATTTGATCATCCCTGACTCCAAGCTCTCGAGCCCCTATAACCAGCTCTTTCCTCTACGCACTGTAATCTTATCAAACCTTCACTAAAATATGCATCTTCTGCAAGTACTAAAATAAATATTCAACACTATACTCGCTCAACAAGAACCAGAAATTTATCCCAACGAGCAAAACACGCTGAAGAATGAATATCCAGTGTCAACCTTCAATCCATACTTGTTTAAATCATTTCTACCATCAGACACGAGTATTGACGCACAAGACAACTTCCTTCCTATAATGTACAATGAAAGTAATAAAGAAATGACTGCAAAATTAAGATATATCTGAAAAAATAAAATATAAGCCATGTTGCCGACATGGTAACGGTGAGTTAAAAAGTATTATACCGACGCTTATTTTCCTTTCTTTTCACTTCACTACCGGATGAACCTACTTTTTCTACACGAGGAAAGTTTTATATCTATCGAGATTTATACAAAAACTGTAAGAAGTCTGATGTCGAAGAGATCATTTTCATCACTAAATCCTGTTGGGTCATCAGAGTTTATGAGTGCTTCTATGCGTCGCATTATTGAAATGGTCAAGTGATTGGTCAAAAATCCAACCAATCAATCTACATAATCCCCAACCGAGCAGCTCAAACCCCTTCCCTAAGCTACCTCAAAATAATCAAGCGATGCATGTACGTTGAAATAAATCCAGCAATATAGTGGCACAAGGGAAGATAACATTGAAGAGTGCCTTATCGGCAAAATAATCTCTACGACTCAACACATGTTTTTCTTAACAGGCCTGTAATTACCTTACTATTTACACCATATCAAATTACTTAGCATTACAATTTTTCACTGACAGGACTTGAGCTGCAAAAATCGTCCATAATAAACTGTCTTACCACTATAACACTATCAACCTGATCTTTTTTGTTTAGCTTCTGTTTCTATTTGATATTCAAGGCTACTAAACTAGGATATGACATATTCTTACTATCACGTTCTAAAAGATACACACAAAACACTAAGATAACAAAATACCATAATCGTCAGGATTGCCAAACTTCTCAACACACATTACGTCATGTGTGACGTCTTCCCGAACTTGCATTTGCTAAAAAAATCTGTCTCTTTTACCGACACAAACTACATACAGCATACATGTATAAGTTTGATATAATTCAAAATTCAGTCATACAGTATCACACGAAAATGATAGCCTGAAATATTACAGACTGAAATTCTGAAATGCCTCCTCAGACTTTGTGTTACGGATCATCTGTATCTTGACAGTATATATACGTAAATACAAGAAAATAAGACAATAAATTGATAAGTGCACAAAAAACACTAGAATCAAAATATCAGTCCATCTGCAATATTATGCTCTACTGGAATGAAATAATTATGTAAATGATAATAACAATAACTAGATTAGAAATGTAAAACTGTAAGTTCTAACGCTTAAAACATAAGAAACTCTAAAAAGAAAACAATGACAATCTCAGAAAAATAACATAAAAACTAGGAAAGTAACAAAATTTAATCATGTATATGACACGTATGTGGAACTGGTGATTTTAATAACACAAACCCTTGTCCAACATTCATGTTTGTACAAACATTATGAAAGATGAAGAAACATTGTGTTCATGCGTAAAGGTAAAAAAAATGGTGGGAGGAAAGGCCAGAGATGAGTGTTGTTGGCTAATTTGTACATTATAACAGTGTTGGGCGCTAACGGACTTGGTTGGCATGGCTATCTATGGTAACGCTGCGAATGAGGTCATCATTATGGCTAGGTTGCTGCTGCAGGAGTCAACGGGCGGAAATCATTACGTCCACGAACTTCTCTCTACATTGAAGTCTCTCCTTTCCCTACAACGTATTGCAGCGCAGCCTTGAGGCTACAAGTGTCCGTGCTAGGAGTCCTGGGACTATACAACTGATTGATCAAATCATAATTCCCTCAACAGGAGTTTCAATTTATTTCTGAATGTGCGACAATTTAGAAAAAAATCTTCGGACTGAGTCAGTACTACGTTACTTTATGACACTCCCCACAATAGAGTCAGTACTGCGTTACTTTATGACACTCCCCACAATAGAGTCAGTACTACGTTACTTTATGACACTCCCCACAATAAATAGCCCGTTTGAAGTCTGCCACTGAAACATCACCTTCTTCTGTCTGATAACGCAGTATCTAATATGAAACCCTACCAGTAAATTACAGCATTGTATGATGCTTTCTTATTTTGTAGGCAATTTCAAGCGACACCGATATGAAGCGCAATGACCCATCAGACAGAAACGAAAAGTGATTGATGCAAAGACAATTGGCATGACGTAATCATTACTTAGCGAATGACGTTGTGACAGGAATCAAACGCAAGCGATATTTAGAGAAGATTTCCTTAAGTCAAAATTACATGGAAGCCGTCCGTAATGTGGGTACAGCGTGTGTAGCTTAGTAGAGCAGATGTTTAAATGTAGGAACACAGTCTGCCGGATCTCATGCTAACCCCGTGAGACTACAAGAACACTCATTACCGGCCTAATCTAACCATCATGTTCACCACATCTGTTCAAAAGTAATATGAGCACTTGTTAAGAAAATGCCATGAAGTACCCTTCGCTGGGGTCACGTGTGGACGTACATGTGCAGTCCCAGCAAGCGAAAAGACGAGATTCTGATAAAAGATAGAGCAAGCGACCACTACATACTCACCACAAGAGATGAGAAGAGCGGTGCAGAGGCTACGGAGGGATCAGGTTGGTGTCATAGTAAAGCTGTGTGGTTGTATCCCTTGGAAAGCTGCCCCCGACTACTGCCCTCCATAGTTATACTTTCCGACCACCAGCAGGACCATATAAGGTCTAACTGTCGAATCTCGCGCGCTGATCCAGCTGAACGTCGCTGTGTTAGAAATAAGAGAGATGGCATACACACGCGAACACCATTTTCCTGCTTGCCATTAAATAATAATAATATAACGAACATTAAATAAGCATTCTTCAAAAAATATAGTGTAATTAATATCAACCTCTGTTCCTGCAATCATCACATTTCATTGTTTCTCATTTCTACATATAAGAGAGAACAAAGGCCATCGGCCACTTACAAGTGTAGCCCCGGAGTCTGTGGAGAAACTTGTGGTTTTCTAACAAAGGATGATGGATGCCCTTCCGTGATGGTACTACCGTCCGTCACGTTCTCGCTCTTTGCCTGCTAAATATGAGGTAAACCGATACACACAAAACGTACGTCAACCCAGCACAGCATACGAGAGGTAACTCATACACCAGTGTACGAGGTAAATTATACACCAGAACAGTATACAAAAGATGTCATAAACCAGAACAACATACAAGAGATAAATCAATAAAACAACCTCCACGCTTCTTTATTTGTTATCTATAAATAAGAAAATATAACGTATCACGTACATGAAAATATAATATATCATATATATGAAAATAAAACGTATCACATACACGAAAATATAACGTATCACATACATGAAAATATAACGTATCACATACATGAAAATATAACGTATCATACACATGAAAATATAACGTATCATATACATGAAAATATAACGTATGACATACATGAAAATATAACGTATCATTAACATACAAAAATAATTTTTCTATTGTGTGGTTTTGTTTGGCCAGATAACTGGCATGAGAACAGTAATTGAAGTACTTACCTTACTTCCCAGCTATGTACGTAACCTTACTTCTTGCTATGTACGTAACCTTACTTCCCAGCTATGTACGTAACCTTACTTCCCAGCTATGTACGTAACCTAACCTTACTTCCCAGCTATGTACTTACCTTACTTCCCAGCTATGTACGTAACCTTACTTCCCAGCTAGGTACGTAACCCTACTTCCCAGCTATGTACGTAACCTTACTTCCCAGCTATGTTCGTAACCTAACCTTACTTCCCAGCTATGTACGTAACACTAATGGCGAAATCGCAGTTCTCGCGAGCGAAATCTCAACGCAACAAACGACCATCTACTTACCTAGTGGTACATGACACCCCTGTGCCTGTAGGAGTGATAGTTCGTAAAACTATAACCTTAATAAACCAAATGTGTTTCTGTAAGGATGAGCCTGAGAATGGTGCTCTTGTGTAGCGACGTGTCTATGGAAGAACGGCTAAAAGAAGAGAGTCCACTGGAATGGCATGCTCTCGGGGGATACTGAGGAACATCTGCTGGGAAAGATACACTATACTATGAGAGACATTCCTAATGGAGGGTCTCCTGACGCAAGGGTATTTCTTTCAATAACTGTTCATATACAAGAATGTATGGGGCCAAGTACCTTGGCAAGGATGAACCCATGAAATGAACCATGTCTCTATGCAGAGATACCCCGACGAAAGGGGTAATGTCCCTGTGCAAGGATGCCCCTACGAGAAGGGTCATGTGTCCTATGCAAGGACGCTCCTATAAAATGGACTATGAACCTAAGTTGACATGGAAAAAAAACCACGGATATCGGTGTGGGGGTTGTCCTGTGGAAGGATGCTCTCACTGAGAAGATTCCTGTGTTAGATACATAACGTCCTTGAAATATCCCTGAGGAATTACTGTATGTCCCACTGGAAAAATGCCTTTATGTTAGCACGTCCATAATGACAGTCGTCCTTGTGGCAAGGCGTTCGTGTCGAGAACTGTACATGCAGGTGACCGGGGGGGGGGGGAGGGGGCACTCCCAAGTCCTTCTGTTGGAATTACAACAAACTGCGATGACGTCATCGGGGAAGAGAGGGCCACGGAGCGTATCTTTACCAGTTCTGCCAACTAATCAGATAACTCCATAAAACCTCAGAACTGCATAAGGGATGCGAGATCTGCTTGGTTTAACGGTGTGAACGGCGAAGGGCGCTCCGTCCATTTCCGTCGCCCCCATGTCGTGTGCTCCAACCGTCCAGTTCTGCCAAGGACAGCCTCACCGTCTTCAAGGGGCCGGCGAGGCTGGCAGTTTTTGTGGCCGTAAGGCTGCTACATATACTCGCTAGGGATCCTCCTGAGGCGCATTGAACGCTCCACATGGACACTCGCACCATGAACCTCTCTGTGAGTATCACATCCTCCACCACAGTCTTCCTGTTCTCTCTGGCAGGAACGATACCATTATCTTCCAGTTCGCATCTCGGATCCCTTTAGAAATAAGGCATTGTGTGTGATTCCCGTGCTTGCTTCTAGTTGTATGGACAGTGGAGTGTATAATGATGTGGTATGTCTGTTTATATACTGGCACTGTGCCTGTCGCTGTGGTAAGTCCGTATATGCTGGCAGTTTCTGTTGCTGAGGTAAGTTCGCAAACACTGACTGCGCATATGTTGCTGTGATAGGTTCGTATGTTCTGACAGTATGTCTCTAGCTATGGTAAGTTTGTATATACTACAAGTGTATCTAATGCCATAAGTGCGTATACACAAGCAGTGTGTCTGTAACTGTTGTAGGTGTGTATGCACTGGAAAGCGTGTCTGTGGTTAAGATAAGCGTGTTTCCCCACTTTACTAAGTTCTTCCCCAAAGATTATGTCAGCTGCAGTTCACTGTTGTACTATAGACAACCCCACCCTTATCAATCTAGTCTTATGGTTATATGTGGACGAACTCTTTCGACACCAATTCATATTATGTTTGAAGTTTAACACAGAGAAGCATCATGTGTACATATCAGGTGTTTGGAGCTTGTATCAAATGTGTCTTTGCAGGAATGACAACCAATTTCACTCCTTTCAATTAATGGAAATCATCAGAGACGATTCAACACAACCTGGGTTTTCTCATAATGTAGTGTTACTCCGGCAGGTGCTGTGTGTGTTGGTGTCAGTGTTGTGTGGGTGTGTGATAGCTGAGTCAGGGGGCCCCGCCGCAGCCCAGACCAACACCGCCGCCGCTGACACCGCCACTGCCGTGGAGGAGGACCCTGCCCGGGAAAAGCGATTCTACGTATATAGCCCTACAGACGGAAGGCTCCACTACGCCTTACCTGTCTCAGGACATAGGGACGTGGATCACCCTGCTAGCTTTTTCTCCGCCACACAACCTGTGGGTTTCGCTCAACCACCCACTAGCTTCCACGACCCACAGTCCTTCCCTCAGACGCCCTCGTTGAGGACACAAAACCTACCCAACAACAACCTCAACCCCAGATACCGGAGCAACAGACCCCACACGGGCGTATCTTTCCAAGAGCTGGCCGACTACGTGAACTACCAGCAGCGGCAGCACGAGAATCAATACTACAGGCAGGCCAAGTGGCACAGGAATCAGCCGCAGTACCCCGACGTGATCGACACCAAAAATAATTACTTCCCCTAGTCCCCCTTCCCTCGAAGCAGTTCCTGAACCATACCCAGGATTACCCCCCTCCCTAGGGAGAGTCTACACACACACACACACACACATCCTCCTGAAGGTGAAGGTAGAGTTTGTATGCAAAGTTCTCACTACACTATAGCCTTGATACGAACGGTGTCAAGTTTCTTGATATCCTTGCCCTGTAGCTAGTTTCGTCACACGGTCAGGTATACGGTCAGGGCTTCACCTGTAGTCGCTCATGCTACACTTGGAATACTCGCCACTATCAGATGTGTGGACGCAAATGCACACACTCAAAACTAGGCCTGGGCCTGCCCTGTAGTGATTAGTGTGTACCCATACTGACGCTGGGAACACATATCCTAGGCCTCGCTTGTAGTCAACATACGTACACAGTCATGCCCTGTATATATTCTTGTCACTTAATAAATGTTTTATGTTAAGAGTTTTTGTATTGTGGTTTGACCTATCAATAACCATCATCATACTATCAGAATGAAGCAAATACAACGGTCTGATCACACTATATATCAACAGACAATAGAGCATTGAATATTTCCTGTCACTCATATCATTAA
>JAUUDZ010003101.1:0-11872 GCA_032361705.1 Panulirus versicolor | reverse complement strand
CACACAAACTATCAAGGGACTGCTACACACAAACTATCAAGGGACTGCTACACACAAACTATCAAGGGACTGCTACACACAAACTATCAAGGGACTGCTACATACTAACTACAAACAAGGGAGTGCTACACACAAACTACAAACAAGGGACTGCTACACACAAACTATCAAGGGGCTGCTACACACAAACTAGTAATGGACTGCTACAAACAAACTGTCAAGGGACTGATACACGCAAACTATCATCAAGACACTGCTACACACAAACTATCAAGGGAATGCAACACAAAAAAAATATCAAGGGACTGCTTCACACAAACTATCAGCGGACTGCTACACGCAAATTGTCAAGGGACTGCTACACACAAACTATAATCAAGGGACTGCTACACACAAACTATCAATGGACTGCTACACACAAACTATCAAGGGACTGCCACACAAAAACTGCCAAAGGACTGCTAATTCCAAACTATCAAGGGACTGCTATACACAGACTATCAAAAGACTGCAACACACAAACTATCAAAGGACAAATACACACACAAACTATCAAAGAAATGCTAAACACAAGCTATCAAGGGACTGCTACACACAAACTATCAAAGGACTTCTACACACAACCTATCTAAGGACTGCTACACACAAACTATCAAGGGACTGCTACACACGAACTAGCAAAGGACTGCTACACACAGACTATCAAGGAACTGCTACACACAAACTATCAAGTGACTGCTATACTAAAACTATCATCAAGTGACTGCTACACAACCAGTCATCAAGGGAATGCTACACACAAACTATTAAGGAACTACTATACACATACTATTAAAAGACTGCTACTCCAAGGAACTGCTAAACACAAACTATCAAGGCACTGCTACACACAAACTATCAAGGGACTGCTACACACAAACTATCAAAGGAACTACACACAAACTGTCAAGGGACTCCTACATACAAACTATCAAGGGACTGCTACACACAAACTAACAAGAGACTGCTTCAAACAAACTATTAACGGACTGCTACACACAAACTATCAAGGGACTGATACACACAAACTATCAATGGACTGCTACAAACAAACTATCAAGGAACTGCTACATACTAACTACAAACAAGGGAGTGCTACACACAAACTACAAACAAGGGTCTGCTACGCACAAACTATCATGGGGCTGCTACACACAAACTAGTAATGGACTGCTACAAAAAAACTATCAAGGGACTGCTACACACAAACTATCATCAAGAGACTGCTACACACAATCTATCAAGGGAATGCAACACAAAAAATATCAAGGGACTGCTTCACACAAACTATCAGCATACTGCTACACGCAAACTATCAAGGGACTGCTACACACACACACTATAATCAAGGGACTGCTACACACAAACTATCAAAGGAATGCTACACAAAAACTATTAAGGAACTGCTACACACAAACTGTCAAGGGAATGCAACACAGAGACTATCAAGGGACTGTTACACACAAACTATCAAGGGAGTGCTACACACAAACTACCAAAGGACCACCAGTTACAAACTATCAAGGGACTGCTACACACAAACTATCAAAAGACTGCAACACACAAACTATCAAAGGACAACTACACAAAAACTATCAAAAGACTGCAACACACGAACTACCGAAGGACAGCTACACACAAACTATCAAGGTACTGCTACACACAAACTATCAAAAGACTGCTACACAAAACTATCAAGGAATTGTTACACACAAATTATCAAGGGATTGCTACATCCAAACTATCAAAAGACTGCCAAACACAAACTATCAAGGGACTGCTACACACAAACTATCGAAGGACTACTACACACAAACTATCTAAGGACTGCTACACACAAACTATCAAGGGACTGCTACACACAAACTATGAAGGGAATGCTATACTAGAACTATCATCAAGTGACTGCTACACACACGGTCATCAAGGGACTGCTACACACAAACTATCAAGGGACTGATACACACAAGCTATCAATAGACTGCTACAAACAAACTATCAAGGGACTGCTACATACTAACTTTAAACAAGGGAGTGCTACACACAAACTACAAACAAGGGTCTGCTACACAGAAACTATCAAGGGGCTGCTACACACAAACTATCAAGGAACTGCTACACACAAACTATCAGGGAACTGCTACACGCAAACTGTCAAGGAACCTCTACACAAAAAGTATCAGCGGACTGCCAAACACAAGCCATTATCAAGGGACTACTACACACAAACTATCATCACGGGACTGATACACAAAAACTATAACCGGACTGCTACTCACAGACTATCAGCAGACTTCTACACACAAACTGTCATCAAGGGACTCCTACACACAAAGTAACAAGGGACTCCTACTCACAAACTATCAAGGGACTGCTATACACAAACTATCAAAGGACTGCTACACGCAACATATCAAGAGAATGCTACACCCAAATTATCAAGGGACTGCTACAAACAAAGTAGCAAACGACCGCTACACACAAATTATCAATGGACCGCTACACATAAACTATCATAAACTATCAAGGTCGGTATATACATTAGTGTTGGTAGTTGGTATACACATTAGCGTTGGTAGTTGGCATACACATTAGTGTTGGTACGTTGGTATACTCATTAGTGTTGGTAGTTGGCATACACATCAGTGTTGGTACGTTGGTAGAAGTGTTGGTAGTTGGTATACAAATTAGTGTTGGTAGGTTGGTATACGCATTAGTGTTGGTGGGTTGGAATAAGTGTTGGTAGGTTGGTATACACATTAGTGTTGATACGTTGGTATAAGTGTTGGTAGTTGGTATACACATTAGTGTTGGTAGCTGGTATACACAGTGTTGGTAGTTGGCATACACATTATTGTTGGTACGTTGGTATGAGTGTTGGTAGTTGGTATACACATTAGTGTTGGTGGGTTGGTATAAGTGTTGGTAGGTTGGTATACACATTATTGTTGTTATGTTGGTATAAGTGTTGGTAGGTTGGTATACACATTAGTGTTGGTACGTTGGCATAAGTGTTGGTAGGTTGGTATACACATTAGTGTTGGTAGGTTTGTATAAGTGTTGGTAGATTGGTATACACATTAGTGTTGGTACGTTGGTATAAGTGTTGGTAGTCGGTATACACATTAGTGTTGGTACGTTGGTTTAAGTGTTGGTAGTTGGAATACACATTAGTGTTGGTACGTTGGTATATGTGTTGGTAGGTTGGTATACACATTAGTGTTGGTACGTTGTTATAAGTGTTGGTAGTTGGTATACACATTAGTGTTGGTACGTTGGTATAAGTGTTGGTAGGTCGGTATACACATTAGTGTTGGTAGGTTTGTATAAGTGTTGGTAGGTTGGTATACACATTGGTGTTGGTACGTTGGTATAAGTGTTTGTAGGTTGGTATACACATTAGTGTTGGTACGTTCGTATGAGTGTTGGTAGTTCGTATACACATTAGTGTTGGTACGTTGGTATAAGTGTTGGTAGGTTGGTATACACATTAGTGTTGGTAGTTGCTATACACGTTAGTGTTACTTACGTAAACTTTCAAGGAGTCCCTTGAGGTAGTTCCACTCGCCTCTACTGCTGATGCCCACGGCAGCCCAGCCGTGGCCCAGGCCACTGCAGTAAGAGAAGGCTTGCCCACCAGTGAACACTCGGTCCCTGTTTTTCTCCCACGAGAAGTGGTACTCCCGACCGTTGTTGGTGGCGTGAACCTGTTCATGGTCATCCGATGATTATACTGCCTGACTATCAAGGGATCACTATACACAAACTATCAAGACCCTGCTATACACAAAGTATCAAAGGACTGCAACACGCAAACTATCAAGGGATTGCTACACACAAACTATCGAGGGACTGCTACACACAGACTATCAAAGGACTGCTACACGCAAAACATCAAGGGACCGCTACACAAAAAACTATCAGGGGACTGCTACACACAAACCATCATCAATGACTGCTTCACACAAACTATCAAGGGACTGGTTCACATAAACTATCAAGGGACTGCTATACACAGACAATCAAGGGACTGCTGCACACAAACTGTTAAGAGACTACTACACACAAACTATCAAGGGACTGCTACCCACAAACTATCAAGGGACTGGTTCACATAAACTATCAGTGGACTGCTACAAACAAATTATCAAGAGACTGCTAGACAAAATATTGAGGGACTGCTACACACAAACCATCAAGAGGCTGATTCACACAAACTATCAAGGGCCTGCTACACACAAACTATCAAGGGACTGCTACACACAAATTATCAAGGGACAACTAAACAGAAACTATCAAGGGACTGCTACACACAAACCATCATCAATGACTGCTACACACAAACTATCAAGGGACTGCTTCACGCGAACTATCAAGTGACTAATACACACAAACCATCAAGAGACTGCTACACAAAAACTATCAGGTGGTCGCTTCACACAAACTATCAAGTAACTGCTACACATAAACTATCAAGGAACTGATACACACAAACTATCAAGGGACTTCTACACACAAACCATCATCAAGGGACTGCTACACACAAACTATCAAGTAACTGTTACACGCAAACTATCAAAGCAATGCTACACACAAAATATCAAGGGGCTGCTACACACAAACTATCAAGGGACTGCTGCATTCAAACTATGAAGGGACTGTTACACACAAACTATCAAGGGACTGCTACAAAAAACTATCAAGGGACTGCTACACACAAACTATCAAGGGACTGATACACAAATAATATCAAAGGACTACTACAAACAAACTATCAAGGGATTGGTTCACACAAACTATCAAGGGACTGCTAACCACAAGCTATCAAGGGACTGGTTCACATAAACTATCAAAGAACTGCTAACCATAAACAATCAAGGTACTATTACACACAAATGATCAAGGGACAGCTACACAGACTTTCAAGGGACTGTAACACGCACACTCCCAAGGGAGTCCCACACACAAACTATCAATGGATTGCAAACCACAGACTATCAAAGAACTTCTACACACAAACTATCAAGGGACTGCTACACACAAACTATCAAGGAACTGCTACACATAAACTATAAAGGCAATGCTACACATAAACGATTAAGAGACTGCTACACACAAACTATCGGGGCACCGCTACACACAAACTATCAAGGGACTGCTACACATAGATTATTAGGGAATTCAACACACAAACTATCAAAAGACTGCTACACACAAATTATCAAGGGACTCCTACACACAACTTATCAAAAGGACTGCTACACACAAACTATCAAGGGACTGCTGCACACAAACTATCAAGGGACTGGAACACACAAACTGTCAAGGGACTGCTACACACAAACTATCAAGGGATTACTACACATAAACTGCCAAGTCACTGCTACAAACAATCAAGGCACTATTACACACAAACTATCAAGGAACCGCTACACATAGACTATCAAGACACTGCTATACACAAATTATCAAGGGACTTCTTACAAACGATCAAGTGACTGCTATACTCAAACTATCAAGGGACTGCTACACAGAAACTATCAAGGGACGGCTTCACACAAACTATCAAATAACTGCTACACACAAACTATTAATAGATTGCTACACACAAACTATCAAGGGACTACTACACTCTAATTATCAAGGGACTGCTAGACAGAAACTATCAAGGGACTGCTAAACAGAAACTATCAAGGGACTGCTACATACAAACCATCATCAATGACTGCTACACACAAACAATCAAGGGACTGCTACACACAAACTATCAAGGGACTGCTACACACAAACTATCAGGAGACTGCTACACACAAACTATCAAGGGACTGCTTCACGCAAACTATCAAGTGTCTAATACACACAAACTATCAACGGACTGCTACACAAAAACTATCAAGTGGTCGCTTCATACAAACTATCAAGTAACTGCTACACATTAACTATCAAGGGACTGATACACACAAACTATCAAGGGACTGCTACAAACAAACCATCATCAAGGGACTACTACACTCAAACTATCAAGTGACTGTTACACGCAAACTATCAAGGCAATGCTACACACAAAATATCAAGGGGCTGCTACACACAAGCTATCAAGGGACTGTTACATTCAAACTATGAAGTGACTGTTACACACAAACTACTAAGGGACTGCTACTAAGAAACTATCAAGGGACTGCTACTAAGAAACTATCAAGGGACTGCTACACACAAACTATTAAGAGACTGATACACAAATAATATCAAGGGACTACTACAAACAAACTATCAAGAGACTGGTTCACGCAAAATATCAAGGGACTGCTAACCACAAACTATCAAGATACTAGTTCACATTGACTATCAAAGAACTGGTAACCACAAACAATCAAGGGACTGCTACACACAAATGATCAAGGGACAGCTACACAAACTATCAAGGGACTGTAACACGCACACTCCCAAGGGACTGCTACACACAAACTATCGATGGACTGCTAACCACAAACTATCAAAAAACCTCTACACACAAACTATCAAGGGACTTCTACACACAAACCATCATCAAGAGACCGCTACACACAAACTATCAAGGGAATGCTACACACAAACTATCAAGAGACTGCTACACATGAACTATCAAGGAACTGCTACACATAAACTATAAAGGCACTGCTACACATGAACTAATAAGGGACTGGTACACACAAACTATCAAGAGACTGCTACACATGAACTATCAAGGAACAGTTACACATAGATTATTAGGGAATTCTACACATAAACTATCACGACTCTGCTACACGCAAATTATCAAGGGACTCCTACACACAACTTATCAAGGGAATTCTACACACAAACTATCAAGGACCTGCTGCACACAAACTATCAAGGGACTGCTATACATAAACTATCAAGGAACTGCTGCACAAAAACTATGAATGGAATACTACACATAAACTATCAAGGCACTGCTACAAACAAGCTATCAAGGCACTGCTACACACAAGCTATCAAGGGACCGCTACACACATACTATCAAGAGACTGCTATACACAAACTATCAAGGGACTTCTTACAAACTATCAAGTGACTGCTCCACTCAAACTATCAAGGGACTGCTACACAGAAACTATCAAGGGACAGCTTCACACAAACTGTCAAGTAGCTGCTACACACAAACTCTCAAGGGACTGCTACACACAAACTATCAAAGGACTGCTACACACAAGTTATCAAGGGACTGCTAAACAGAAACTATCAAGGGACTTCTACACACAAACCATCATCAATGACTGCTACACACAAACAATCAAGGGATTACTACATACAAACAATCAAGGGACTGCTACAAACAAACTATCAGGAGACTGCTACATACAAACTATCAAGGGACTGCTTCACGAAAACTATCAAGTGACTAATACACACAAACGATCAAGGGACTGCTATACAGAAACTATCAAAGGGTCGCTTCGAACAAACTATCAAGTAACTGCTATACATAAACTATCTAGGGACTTATACACACAAAGTATCAAGGGACTACTACACACAAACCATCATCAAGGAACTGCTACACACAAACTATCAAGTGACTGTTAAACGCAAACTATCAAGGCAATGCTACACACAAAATATCAAGGGGTTGCTACACACAAACTATCAAGGGACTACTATATTCAAACTATGAAGGTACTGTTACACACAAACTATCAAGGGACTGCCAGAAACAAACTATCAAGGGATTCCTACACACAAACTACCAAGGGACTGATACACAGATACTATAAAGGGACGGCTACAAACAAACTATCAAGGGACTGGTTCACACAAACTATCAAGGGACTGCTGACCACAACGATCAAGGGACTGGTTCACACAAACTATCAAGGGACTGCTGACCACAACGATCAAGGGACTGGTTCACATAAACTATCAAGGGACCTCTAACCTCAAACAATCAAGGGACTGCTAACACACAAATTATCAAGTGACTGCGACACAAACTATCAAGGGACTGTAACACGCACACTTCCAAGGGACTGCTTCACACAAACTATCAACTGACTACTAACCACAAACTATCAAAGAACTACACACAAGCTATCAAGAGACTTCTACACACAAGCCATCATCAAGAGAATGCTACATACAAACTATCAAGGGACTGCTAAACATATACTATCAAGGGACTGCTACACATGAACTATGAAGGAACTGGTACACATAAACTGTTAAGGCACTACTACACACAAAGTATCAAGGGATTACTACACATAAAGTATCAGGGCACTCCTACACACAAATCATCAAGAGACTGCTACACATAAATCATTAGGGAATTCTACACTTAAACTATCAAGGGACTCCTACACACAAACTATCAAGAGACTCCTACAAAAAAAAGACTTATCAAGGGACTGTTACACATACAATATCAAGGGACTGCTGCACGAAAACTATCAAGGGACTGCTACACACAAACTATGAAGGGACTACTTCACATAAACTATCAAGGCACTGCTACATTCAAACTATCAAGGCACTGCTACACACAAACTATCAAGGGACTGCTACACACAGACTATCATGGGACTGCTATACACAAACTATCAAGGGACTGCTGTACACAAACTATCAAGGCACTACTTCACACAAACTACCGATTGACTGCTAAACACAGAATATCAAGAAACCACTACACACAAAATGTCAAAAGACAATTACAAACAAACTATCAAGGGACTGGTTCACACAAACTATCAAGGGACTGCTGACCACAACGATCAAGGGACTGGTTCACACAAACTATCAAGGGACTGCTGACCACAACGATCAAGGGACTGGTTCACATAAACTATCAAGGGACATCTAACCTCAAACAATCAAGAGACTGCTACACACAAACTATCAAGGGACTACAAAACACAAATTACTAAGGGACTGGAACACAAAAACTATCAATGGACTATTACACACAAACTATCAAGGGACAGCTTCACACAAACTCTCAAGGGACTACTACAAACAAGCTCTCAAGGGACTGATACACACAAACTATCAAGGGACTGCTACAGATAATCTATAAAGGAACTGCTACACACAAACATTCAAGAGACTGCTACACACAAACTATCAAGGGAATGCTACACACACACTATCAAGCGCCTGCTACACACGAGCTATAAAGGGAGTGATACATACAAACTATCAAGGGACAGCTACACACAAACTATAGAATGACTGCTACACACAAACTATCAAGGGACTGCTACACAAAACCTATCAAGGCACTGCTACACACATAGTGTCAGGGAAATGTTACACACTAACTATCAAGGGACTGCTAAACACAAGCTATGAAGAGACTGCTACACACAAACTATCAAAGGACTCCTTCACAAAAACAATCAAGGGTCTCCTACACACAAACTCTCAAGGGACTGCTATATATCAACTATCAAGAGACTGCTATACACAAACTATCAAGGAAGTGCTTCACACAAACTGCCAATTGACTGTCAAACATCAAATATCAAGAAACCACTAACCACAAAATATGAAAGGACAACTACACAGAAACTATCAAGGGACTGCTACACACAAACTATCAAGGGACTGCTACACACAAACTATCAAGGGATTGCAAAACACAAGCTTTAAAGGGACTGCTACACATAAACTATCAAGGGACTGCTAAACACAGGCTATAAAGGGACTGCGACACACAAACTATCAAGGGACTGCTTCACACAAACAATCGAGACAGCTACACACAAACAACCAAGTGACACCAAAACACATAATATAAAAAAAAACGCTACAGACAAAATATCAAAGGACAGGTACACACAAACTATGAAGGGACTACTATAAACAAACTATCAAGGGACTGCTATACACAAACAATCAAGGCACTGCTACACACAGACTACCAATTGACAACTGAATAAAAAATATAAAGAAACCGCTCCACACCAAATATCAAAGGACAAGTACACACAAACTATCAAGGGACTGTTACACACAAACTATCAACAGACTGCTACACAAAAACTATCAAGAGACTGGTTCACACAAACTATCAAGGGACTGCTACACACAAACTATCAAGGGGCTGCTACACACAAATTATCTAGGAACTGCTACACACGACTATCAAGGGACGTCTACACACAAGCTATCATCAATGATTGCTACACACAAACAATCAAAGGACTGATACACACAAACTATCAAGGGACTGCTAGACACAAACTACCAGGAGACTGCTACATACAAACTATCAAGGGACCGCTATACACAAACTATCAATGAACTGCTAGACACAAAATATCAAGGGACTTCTACAGAGAAACTATCAAAGGACGGCTTCACACAAACTATCAAGTAACTGCTACAAACAAACTATCAAGGGACTGCTACACACAAACTATCGAGGGACAGCTACACACATGTTATCAAGGGACTCCTACACAAAAACAATCATCAATGACTCTACACACAAACAATCGTCAATGACTGCTACACACAAGCCATCATCAATGACAGCTACACACAAGCAACCAAGGATATGCTACACACAAACTATCAAGGCACTGCTTCACGCAGACTATCAAGTGACTGCTACACACAAATTATGAAGTGATGGCCTCCCACAAACTATCAAGTAATTGCTACACATGAACTTTCAAGGGACTGATACACACAAACTATCAAGGGACTGCTACACACAAACCATCATCAAGGGACTCCTACACACAAACCATCATCAAGGGACTGCTACACACAAACTATCAAGTGATTGTTACACGCAAACTATTAAGGGAATGCTACACACAAACTATGAATGGACTGATACATACAAACTATCAAAGGACTGCTACACACAAACTATCAAGGGACTGCTACACACAAACTATCAAGGGACTGATAGGCAAATACTATCAAGAGACTCCTAAAAACAAACTATCAAGGGACTAGTTCACAAAAACTATCAAGGGACTGATAACCACAAACAATCAAGGGACTGCTGCACAAAAATTATCAAGGGACTGCTACAAAAACTATCAAGGGATTGTTACACGCACACTTCCAGGGGACTGCTACACACAAACTATCAAGGGAATGCTAACCACAAACTATCAAGGAACTGCTACACACAAAATTATAAGGGACTGCTACACACAAACCATCATCAAGGGAACGCTAAACAAAAACTATCAAGGGACTGTCACACAATCTAACAAGGGACTGCTACACACAAACTATCAAGGGACTGCTACATACAAGCTATCAAGGGATTGCTACACAGAAACTATTAAGGGAGTGGGACACAAAAACTATCATTGGATTAATACACACAAACTATCAAGGGACTGCTACACACAAACGATCAAGAGACTGCTACACACAAGCTATAAAGGAACTGCTACACACAACCTATCAAGGGATTGCTAAACACAAGCTATAAAGGGACTGCTACACACAAACTATCAAGGGACTGCTACACACAAACTATCAAGGCACCGCTACACACACACACTATCAAGGGACTGCTACACACAAACTATCAAGGGACTGCGACACAAAAACTATCAAGGGACTGCTAAACACAGGCTACAAAGGGACTGCTACATACAAACTATCAAGGGACTGCTTCATACAAACAATCGAGACTGCTACACACAAACAATCGAGACTGCTACACACAAACTATCAAGGGACTGCTATACACAAACAATCAAAGGACTACCATACGCAAACTATCAAGGCACTGCTACACACAAACAACCAATTGACAACTAAACACAAAATACAAAAAAACCGCTACACACAAAATATCAAA
>JAUUDZ010003090.1:0-11873 GCA_032361705.1 Panulirus versicolor | reverse complement strand
CGAAATGAGAAACGAATCCTACGAAAAGAGATTAAACGACTTAAATCTATCTACCTTAGAAAAGAGAAGGTTAAGAGATGTTTTTATGCAGTTGTTTAAAATGATCAAGGGCTTTGATGATATCGATCCCTCAAGTTACCTAACACTTGATTCATCTGATATCAATCTTAGTCATGGATACCAGGTCGTGGGTAGGCGAATTACGTCGAATGAGGTGAAGTACTTTTTCTTGAACAGGATTAATTTACGGAAAAATCTGGTAAGTAGAGTGGTTGGAAGCAGTACGATACACACGCTTAAGAACAAACTTGATTAATACCTCGCTTCAAGCAAACAAATCTCATCATTTGCGCCTCCATAGTCAAATGGACACTACTTTGCGGGTTATTTTCTTTGAGTTATCTTTAAGCCTTCTAACTTTTACCACACCGATCTGCGAGTTTCTGTTATCTTCCGCTGTCACAAACAGCAGCTTCGGAAGGACCTAGTGGTCTGCTGGTGTTTGAATTCCTATGTACCTAGTACCCTGTTGCTCTGTAGATGGTACGAGTATCATCTGATACAGATTTTCATACGAAATATACAACGACGCGCTACACAAAGGATTCTAGTTATTACTACACCCCATATTTCTGTATAAGCTCAACGTCGGATTCGACATATGACTGGTACCGCCTTACCCAGAAATTAGATACTGTCTGTAAGATCCGTGAGATATGATACTGGAACGAAACATTATAGTGGGATGATGAAAGGAATGTGGGTGTAAATGGTGTTGATGAAGACATCAATTGCCTTAAATGCAAAAAATATACTTAATTAGATGGCTGGCTGGCACCAACACAATAATCTTTGATCCTTGAAATATGGTTATTCTATAAAGTTGAAGATACACAACTAACGACAGATTTTGTTCGAAATTTAAGTATATGTGTACATCTTTTGGGGAGAATATAATTCTTATAGTTCAAAAATTATCATGAAGCTAAAGGCCCTGAATTATTGCATGGCTAGGGATTGTGATTATTTTTTTTTTTTTTCTTTTGGGTGTGTGGTGCTAGGAGCCCTGAATTATCAAATGGATAGGGGCATCGGATCATTTCGTACTTGGGTACCATAAAGTATTATGTAGGCAGATAACAGTAAACAACAAATGTAGTTAGGATCCCCGAATTATTGAATTATTATGTAGCATTCGGCCTTAAATCATCATGTAACTAGGAACCTTAGTTGGCATATCACATAGCCACTTATCCTGAATCATTTGGTAGAGGTCCCTTAATCACTATTTAGCTAGTGACCTTGAATTGCTAAGTAGCCAAGAGACGTAGACCATCACATAACAGAAGACCTTGAATTATCATGTAACTAAGGGCCACGAAGCCTAACGTAGCTATGGGTCTTGAATTATCATCCAGCCAGCGTTCTGAATCCTTTTGTAACAAGGGTTCTTGAATGATCATATACCACATGGCCCTGAAGTACCAAGTAACTGTATACGATAAGATGGACCAACAGGTCTCCTGTTACTTGTCGTTACCACAAACTGCCGTAACTTAACACAGTAGCGGATGGACGGGCGGGCAGTAGAGTGATAGCGGGCTGGCTGGCTGGAGGCGCTCACCTACTGCCAGGGGTGTGAGCGGAGCGCCACCAACGAGCCTTAATAGGAAGATATGCCAGTCATCGCCTCCTGACAACAAAGTGTCCCACCAGGGCAACAGCAGCTCATCTGGGTGTAAAACAACCAGGATACACCGCAACACTGTCGCATGGTGACTCCCCCACTGGTGGTCTATCTGGGCCAGCAACACAAAACCAGGTTCTCCACCTTCGGGACGCGAGGGGTCTACCACAACACTGTGTTGCGGAGGACGACTCTTCCCCTGACATTTACTGGTAGAAAGTAAAATCATATGTCATTATGTCTCCTGTCGTGGGGTCGTCTTGCCTCACCACACGTCGGGTATGTGCTTAAGCTTACATAAACCGCCGTGTTGACAACATTCCTTTCGATTCTCGGATTGTCGTGATGAACTAATGGGTTTATAAGTCATAATAAAACCGACGTTTTTAAGACGTTTTTAAGTAATCATGAAAAAGACTTGGTAAAACGTACATTTTAAGCAACGTTGCTGTCGCAGATGTTCAATGAATCAACAAAATGATTTACTGTAAGAACAGACACTGTTCCTATGCTAACAGAGTTAGCATAGGAACAAAATTTGATTACCAAAACAACAGTCTATGTACCTATAGGGACAGATGTGATGATAACACCGAATGGTAGCGTGATCTGAATCAGACGAGCTGTTAACTGTTATATTTTTGTCTAAGGAAACGTATGCATGTTAGTGATAGCGTGGCTGGGTAGTTAAGAAGGCCTGTCCAGTAATTTTCTCTCTCGCCTACAAACAGCGGTCATTCCTGGCGTTCATAGCGAGAGAGAAAATAAAAAAACAACAAAGAAAAACACGTTCCCAAGTTTTGTAAGCCAATGAAAACAATTCAGTCATGATGAAAATGGTTGCAAAGTGCAACGATGAGCAGACGTGGGAGGAAATTACTGGCCACATGACGACAAATGACGCACCAACACTGTCCCCTGTGTTGCTGGTTCAGAGGAAGTAATGCTGTGTTGCTGGTACAGAGGAAGTAATGCTGTGTGCTGGTACATAGGAAGTAATGCTGTGTTGCTGGTACAAGAAGTAATGCTGTGTTGCTGGTACGGAGGAAATAATGCTGTGTTGCTGGTACAGAAGAAGTAATGCTGTGTTGCTGGTACGGAGGAAGTAATGCTGTGTTGCTGGTACGGAGGAGGTAATGCTGTGTTGGTGGTACAGAGGAAGTAATGCTGTGTTGCTGGTGCAGAGGAAGTAATGCTGTGTGCAGGTACAGAGGAAGTAACACTGTGTTGCTGGTACAGAGGAAGTAATGCTGTGTTGCTGGTACAGAGGAAGTACTGCTGTGTTGCTGGTACAGAGGAAGTAACACTGTGTTGCTGGTACAGAGGAAGTAACCATGCGTTAACATTACAGAGGAAGTAACACTATATAGTTGTTATAGAAGTATCGTTGTTGGTGTCATCAAGTAACACAGTGTTGGTGTTACAAAGGAAGTAACACTTTATTGTTGTTATAGAAGAAGTAGCGCTGTTAGTGTTACAGAGGTAACACTCTTGATATCATAAAGCATCATAGATGAAGTAAAATTGTTGGTGTTACATAGGACGCAATACTGCCTCGTGGTTACAACGGAAGTAGCACTATGTTGACGTTACCAAGGAAGTAACATAATGTTGGTGTTACCAAGAAAGTAACATTTTGTTGATATTACACTGCAAACAACACTATTGAAGTACAGATGAAGTAATACAATGTTGGCATTGCTGAATAATAACACGGTGGTGTAATAGAGGATGTAACACTTGGTGATAGAAAGGAAGTAACACTTGATGTTACAGAGGAAGGAAACATTTAATGCAGAGTAAGAAACACTGTGTCACACAGGAAGTAACCAATGTTGGTGTTACGAGAGAGTAATCATTGGTTTTATAGAGGAAGTAACAATCAGTGTTTCAGAGGAAGTAACAATTTGGAGTTAAAAAAGTAACAAAATAAGTTACAAAAACTTAATGTTGTTGGTGCTACAGAGGAAATAACCTTGTTGGTTCTTCCCAAGAAGTGATCATGTTGACGTTGGAGGAAAAGTAACAGTTAGATAGGAAGTAACAGTTGGTGTTACAGAGGAAGTAACACTGGCGATGACAGAGAGAGGATGGATGCAACAGATGGTGTGACTCAGAACCTGGACCCTCATCTCCACTACTTAAGCTAAACTGCCAAAATATTACTCTTACTTCTGAATATTTCCTCAGTTCACATCCCCTCGAAGGGAATCATCAAGAACAACACACACCAACCCACCCACCCACACAACCACACACATACCCACCCACACATCCACATCCACCCACACACCCACACCCACAACCAACACACACAACGTACGAATTTCGCCGCCAAATCCCACCCATGATAATTCCTCTCAGTGGTCAAATTCCACACAAGATTATACACGGAAGCGTCCCAGCGCAAGGGAAGCCGCCTGCCTCACTCACTGCCTTAACTAAAACCTCCGCATTTAAAGTAGTTCCACGTTAAGATTAGTACGCCTTCGCGCGGCCGTGCTTTTAAAAAAATCAAACCAGACAACGATCGCTGAAGATCTGTGATCACGGCTTGAAGAAATTACCGCAGTGTGTGGGGGGAAAAAAGTGTTTTCACACTTTCTTGTTTTCTGCTTTGTCACGGAATCTGTTCGATATTTAAGCTAGGATTCTTAAGAGAAATCTTACTTTTTTTTTTTTTTAGGTGAATACAAAAATAATTTGTGTTTGAAATCTTATTTCCAATTATAATTACAAGGTAAGGGCGGCTCGTGTTCAGTCGGCGACCCTCTCTACAATTTATTATACAATTTGCTAACCGTCACAATGTCAGAGCGAACATAGAAAACGAGCGCGTACGTCTTCCTACATTACTCGTTTTCCGGTGTGTCAGGGACTATGTCCCGCGGGGGGACCGCCAGGAGGAACAGATGCCTCACACACCCTCCTCCACACTGCTGTGCCAAGACAGAAACTTTGTATCTCGGGTTTCTGTACCACAAGTACAGGATGTTGTTAAAGCTAAGTCGCCCTTAGAACTGTAAGTTAGAGAAAACGATTATGTACCGTACACGCGTGTGTGGTGCGTGGTGAAGATGGGGAGTGTGTGTGGTGATGGTGTTGGTGGTGGTGGTGACTACACCTGCTGCTGTGAGGGGTAGAGTGAGGGGGACACACACACACACACAGGCAGCCGGGAGAACAAGCCTGCAGCACCATCACCACCACACCCCAGGAGCGGCGCCAGTGTTCGGAGGGGTAGCCCCACTTCCATTAATGACGTCACGCAAGCCAACACGCACCGCACAATGGTTTGGCCAACTCCCAATCTTTTATCATTCCCCACCTGTTGTGCCACAGTCCCTTTACAATCGTAAGAACTGCACCACACAACACCACGTAAGACCTCTGATAACTCTTGCTTCAGACCTATGAACAAACGTGAAAAAGAAAAGAAATAAAGTTTCAAGGTTAGAGTCATTATTTTTGGTTCTTGTCTGTTTAACTCCCTAAAAACTGAGGATTTTCAACTAGAAGTTGTTCGATTAGATGACTCCTTGGGCACGATAGTGATCAGGGGTGTTGTGTACGAATGCCAAGATATTTCCATACGTTAGCGTAATGATAGAACTGATTTTTTTCTGACGTCTGAGTATTACCAAATTGGCTGTGTGTTAGCGAGTACCTGAAATAACGTCGGAAGCAATAGTGACAGTGGAACGCTTCGGGTACGGACGCTTGAAAACGCAAAGGAAGCAAACAATAACAGATTACTGGTTCATTTTTAAGGCTGTTTGAGGTAGCAGAAGAAAGCTAAAAGTGGAGAGAGAGAGAGAGAGAGAGAGAGAGAGAGAGAGAGAGAGAGAGAGAGAGAGAGAGTAGAAAATGAATGGGCAACTTAGGGGAAATGTGTTGATTTTTCATAAATACGTAAGCACAAGTATCATCAGTCATGGACTTCGAGCGAAGTATTCGTCTGGTTTACTGTAGAGGTAAATCAGTTCATATATTAACAATCCTGTTGAGGAGAAAGTCCTTCGCCTCATCCGGAGTAAGAATTGTGCCTACGATTTTCCTTAGGAATATTGTGGGGGAAATCAGACTGATCTGGTCTTGAATACCTAATTTGGTCCAGACCGTCGAAACCCTTCGAGAATTTTGAGTAAATGTATCAATCATTTTAATGTTCTTTTCCCTAATCCAAACACGTTTATCTGAACAGCTTTCAAGGGATTATTTCTCAGACCGGGCATCACCTTAATACCTTCCCTCTCTCTCCACCACTCTCAAATCTATGATGTAGTTCTGAGTAGTTCTATGACGATAGTTCGAATCTTAAGTGGACCGCGAACGCAGTCTTTAAGGTGAGGACACACCAAAGACTTCTGAGACTTAGTTTCTTACATTCGAATGGCCAACCTAAGAATTCAGCCTACAGTCGTGTTCGCTTATATTTACCACTTCTTCCCACTGTTTACCTGGCTTGAGGTCATCAGAGATTACTTACACGAGTCTTTCTTTCGTCGCTCATGTTATTTAGCTCAAGGGACTTTATACATTTCAACAATTGGGGCTCCCACACGTGTGTCAACCCCCCCGCCATACAAGTACAAATTGATAATTACAGTAGTTTATCTTTTCGCTTTTACTGCCGATATGTGAAACTTTGGACTCATTGATTACTAACATTGACTAGCGACTTGTGAGCCTAGCCTACCAGCGGTAGGATACAACTGTTCGTGTTTCATTTCTGTTGTAGCTTTACCTTGACCTCCCAGCTTAGTGTCGACTGTAAAGTACGATACCTCACAGGCAGAGTCGACGATCAGTGTCTGATGTATTCCAGAGGAAGAACTGGTTTCAAGAGATGAGGTCATGCGTTACATTTGGAAAAAGATTGAATGTGAAAAAAAAAGGCAGACTCCTGGAACTAACACACAAACTTATACGAAACACACACACACACACACACAAACACACACACACACACACACACATACACACACACACATGGGCGTCCGTCTACTGCTGCTGCAAGGGGAGGGGGGGATGTGAGAAGTGACGATCCCTGAGCAAAAGCGAGACAGATCGTCAGTCTGATGGAAGAGGGCCACCACAGTGACCTCTGACCCTTTATGACCATCTGTTACGATCGTCACTCGTAAGATCATTAATTACGACTTGGTATCATTACGTAGTAAAAGTCCTGATGAAGAAGAGAAGAAAACATTGTCAAATATCGATTTAAAAGTGGGAGAGAAGTTTAGGTTGATCTGACCTGTAATGAGAAAGCTGTACCCTCAGCGTCACACCCTCCCTTCTTTTGTCGCTGATTTCCTCAGGGTTAGGACTGTGTCGGGTGTCGAAATGCCTGGCGAATCGTGACATTCTTAGCTCTCGGTTTGTGCTCTATCTTAAAACTAAAAAAAATTTTCCGTTACATAACATGAAAATTTCATGTCAGTTGGTTCGCCAGGCTGGGAGGCTCTGACCCCGATCCGTGAGGTGTCATTACGTGATGTATATCTCTGTACGATCCTCCAGTATATGCTGTGGGTACGACAGGCACAGAGACACAGATACAGACTTGCAAACTCGTCCAATTTGCTTCCTAAGTCACTAAACATAATGCAGTTTTCTGCACAGTTAGTACTTCACTTGCTTCGTTATAAATGACTCTTCTGTTGATCGCTTCAGATGATCCACCGCCGGTATACTCATACTCATGAAAGCTGGTCTTCAGGCTTTACCTCATGGTTATCCTTATCCTCTGTCCTCCCCACCTGAACCTCCCACTTATCATCAGACACTGCCTTAATATCCTCCCAAACTGCCCACTGTCCACAGCGCGTCATGCAAAGTTTTGTGAAGTCAGTGATGTTATTCAGGACACCATTTCATGACACCTCTCCCTTCCAACCACTCAATAACCGCACTGACGGCTCAGTCCATCCCACTGATGTTGCTGGAGTGGCCTCCTAAATCACGAAGGCCCACTGACAAACAGCTACAAAACCACACCCACGACTAGCTCCCTCCTGCCCTACGACGTGGACTGACAGGAAGGAGTCCACGAAGCCGTAGCTGATATCCTTCCGAACCAGGCCCATCACCGCCATGAACTCTTCGCTGCCTCACACCCCTCCAACGAGCCTCTCCAAACATTTCATCATTTCTCAGGTCACTTTTATCTTTTTCCTTTCATCCTAATCGACCCAAACTCAAAGCAGTTTCAAACTTCTATTCTCTAGACTCCGGGCCACGTAGGGCACTCCAGACATGATGTAAATGATGTCCTTCCAAGAACGGCCGACCCTCTCTCTCCCCCTACCCGACGCCTTTAACCTTCTGAGACTCTTCCTCCAGCTGACCTGCCGCTAGGATGACCTGCATAAATCCTAAGCCTCCGAGCGTCCAATCAGCAACCCCATCCCATCCTATGACACGTTCCTGGACACAGACCAGGTCTCTGGGATGTATCGCTCTCATAAACACATCAGTGATATCTGTTCGCAGTAAATTGTCTTATTTCAAGAAGGAAATATATCCAAATCTCCTCAAAAGCAAAGATTTTCTTCTTTTTCAGAGTTTTCAGCTCTGGAGAAACACACTACGATCAAAGTTGGGAATTTTTCTTATTCATAATGTCCTGCAAAATTTCCATGGCAATATACTTTCCAATACATATTTTCTTGAGTTGTTTCCTAATGTTGAACAGGAGGAAGAAAACAGGGAAGGGTGCCTCCTGCTATGCTAACATGTCTCCACTACGAGTAAAATTATGACTGATGATATTCTCGTCATGGACTATCAGGTGCTGTGTGATCTGTCCGTCCCATATACTCCCTAACTGGTGTGTTGTCATGGTCGCTCGAGTTCTTGGGGACACCGTTACTTCGTGAGGCGGCTGAATGGTCTTAGTACTGAGGGAAGGGAAAACTCTCAACCCTGCCAACCCTGTGAGCTAGACAGCCACATCCTGCCCCAGTATATCTTATTCTGTAGGAAGCTCAAGGACCTCTGAACTGATGATCCCCACCTCCGTGAACTTTGTGATTACTACATTAACAGCACCGATGTGTTTAATGGTTGTGGCCAGAACCTTGCATTCTAAACCTCATACGTGTTCGGCCACTACTCCCGTGTTTCGCCACTGCACCTAGTAATCTTCAAAACCCTTCTACGTTATACTCCTCCCTCCTTAAATGGTCATCATCAGCGATAGCCTTGTGTGCGTGGCCGTGTCACTGTGTGGTCAGTAAAGATGTTGAAAGTAGAGTAGGTGATGAAGGATTTGTGAGAACAGAACATGGATGGAAGAGTGCGTTGAGAGGTTCCCCAGCTGTGTACACTATGCGAGGGGCAGGCAGCGTTGTGGGTCGTGTGGTTTACTGCCGTATGTTTGCTTATCCCTTATGTTATGACGGAAGGAGACGGGGAACAAAAAATCCTGCATCCTTATACCTCTAACCTTCATGATTCTATGTTAATAATGCCGAAATATTATAATTTACCCCTCAATTATCTACTAAAAGACCTTGTTCAATCACGTCACCGGTTCTGGACATTACATTCAGTGCGGTGAATGTGCTACCCAGAGTAACATGAGATATAAGGAACCCAGCGTCGAGTTTTTGTTTTTCAGCTGACAAGCCCGTCGTGATGGTGGCGGTGGTTGTAGTGGTTGTGGAACCGCTCCGCCCAGCAGCACCAGACACACTAACCACAGCCAGCCAGTATTGTTAGTAAGAGATAATTCCATCACGTCTAATACTTCGCAATGAAAATGGCATCGACTAACTTTCAGAGTTGCTGAATGTAGGTCAGCGGCAATAAGGCTGAACCCGAGTGATTTTTCACGTCAGCGTCAGAGACTGGTGTGAGTGTGAGGTGTTGCAGGAATTTGGAGTAGAGGGTTAAGTGTGCCAGGGTTTTTCCCTCTCTTACCGTAAGCTGAGCCCTTCATCCTCACCCTCCAGAGGAGGATGAAGTTATTCATTTAGATTTAGGGTTTGCACCGACCTTGGATTCCACACTGCTGTATGAACTTCCTGTCTAAATCATCTAACTGGACACAGTACTCTTTCCCTGCCTACGACCAGACTCTAACGAGTACAGTGACAAGCGCCTCTCTCTCTCTCTCTCTCTCTCTCTCTCTCTCTCTCTCTCTCTCTCTCTCTTTCTCTATCTAAGTTCATGCACATTCTTATTCTAAATCCCTTCACTGAGTATTCCATCTCCTTCGACGGATCTGTGATTCCACCATGTAATACATACACAAACTTGGTATCACCGTAAGATCTATTAATCTATCTTGGAAACCCTACATCACAAAACCTGCTTGACTGCCCAGGAAAAAAAAACGAGCCTTTTTTAAGATGCCAACGATTCATCTCATGTGAACAATCATTTTCATTTCACAACTCGCTGACTCGTTCTTGTATGGAGTGCTGCTCTCAAAGCTGGGGAGGTTTACGCCCTTCATACATAACAGACAAAGTCCAAAGCAATCTGACTTACCGACTCTCCTGAACCGACCTCAAAACTTGGCACACTTCCCTTATTCCCTTTCCCCCTTTTTCCCCCCAGGTTTGGACGAAATGACGAAATATCGGGCAAAGAATCCACAATAACAAACGCCCTTGTCAAGGGGTCTGGAAGCAATTACACGGTGGCAGTAGGGACGCCTCATCCAGCTAGATACAAGCACACTATTGACTACTACTGGGTTGGAAGAGAAGGGAGAGGGAGATGATACCATAATCACTGATGCGTCCTGGGAGTAACAAATACCAGAGAAATATTGAATACCTGGGAAAAAAAGAAACAAGAGGAAAGTGTCGGACAGATATTGAATACTTGGAAGATAATAAACGAGAGACATTGAATCCTGAGGAATATCCGATTGATAGAGAATATTAGGAGGAGGGTCAACGAGGAACAGAGAGTGTATTGAGGAATATTTGACTGACGTAGGATACTAGAGGGAGTAATATGTGATGGACAGTGAGTAATGAAGAATACACGATGGACAGCGAATACTGAGGAATATCTGACGTCTAGTGAATACAAGGGAAAGAAATAGAGGAGGGATAGTGAATGTTTTGGACTATCCGATGAACAGTGGATAGCTAGGGTAGGGGGGAGGGATTCACCCGTCGTGAGTGGAATGTAAAATAAGAAGACCAAGAGACGTTGAGGAATGTGGCTCAGTCTTCAGCAGATTGTGGCACTTGATGGAAGGTAAAAGGAGCTGAAGACGACGCCATAAGCACGTTTACGAATACGGTCTACTAGCTGGATACGCTCACTTCCAGGCCGGTCCGCTTCCAGCACAGTCTGCTTCCCGGCCAGTCCGATTACATGGCAGTCCGCTTCCAGACCAGTACTCTTCCAGGCCAGTCCGCTTCCAGCACAGTTTGCTTCCCGGCCGGTCCGCTTCCATGCCAGTCCACTTTCAGGCCAGTCCGCTTCCAGGCCAGTCTGCTTGCATGCCAGTCCGCTTCCAGACCAGTACTCTTCCAGCACAGTCTGCTTCCAGGCCAGTCCACTTTCAGGCCAGTCTGCTTGCATGCCACTCCGCTTCCAGGCTAATCCGCTTTCAGGCCAGTCCGCTTGCGTGCCAGTCCACTTCCAGGCCAGTCCACTTCCAAGCCAGTCCGCTTCTAGACCTGTTGGCTTCCAGACCAGTCCGCTTCCATGATAGTCCACTTCCGGGGCAGTGGAAGCGGAGTGCACTTCCAGGCCAGTCCACTTCCATGAAAGTCCACTTCCAGGGCCACGGCTGATGATGTTCTTCGCACCTCCCACAGTGTTAAAAGAAAATGTACAACTTCATCTCCTCAAGTGATCTAGGTGGTGATCTTCAACCAGGCTTCTGCGCTCCCGATCTCCTCTGTTAGCGTGAGCAGCTTCGAAGTTAAGGACCCCTTGATTGCGACGGTACGACTCTAGGACACAGTGGTACGACCCTTGAGCAAAGATGTTACCACGTTAGAGCTGGACGGTACGACCACTGGACACGACGGAATGGCCCTTAGGTATGATGGAGAACTTCGAAGGAATGGTTAGGTCAGAGGTCAAGCGTTTGAGTCGCTGTGCTAGACATATCTATCTATCTATCTATCTATCTATATATATATATATATATATATATATATATATACGCGTGCGCCCCTGCGCCCGCAAGGAAGAAAGGGAAAAA
>JAUUDZ010003079.1:0-11873 GCA_032361705.1 Panulirus versicolor | reverse complement strand
CGATCTCTTGAACTTTACCATCATACAGCCTCTTACGATCTAGTACCTGGTCTGTTTTCCGAGTTTTATTATTTACCCTTTTTTTCCACTCACCCACAAATCTGTTGCTATAGAAGCATTCCCGTACATCTCCTCTGTAATGTTTTCTCAACTGTTTTCCACAGTGGGCAACTTTAGAACATCGAACCTCCTCCTGTAATTTAAGCTCTCTCGATTTCAGGCGCCTGACTTTGCCCACGCCCTCTTCTGGCCCATCTCTTATCAGTTCTTCCTCCTTCTTTGGGTGAGATGACTAAATTTAGGTCGTACCGTTAGTCAACAGTATACTGAACATCTTTCTCTTCGTTCTTAAGTGTAATTTCAATAATAACTTAGCAGTCTAGTTATCTCCTGAACAATTCTTCTAATGAGGTGTTCTAGCGACCGGTTGTGCATGCTCAATGTCGACCTCAGAGTCTCTCACATACAGGTTCTTGAAGCTTTGTCACCTGTCAGATTGCAATCATATCGAGACATTCTCTCCCGGTGTCCCATTCTAATTACATTGCATTTACCTGAGCTTGTCAAAGGCCCTTTGTCATTTGAAGCAATCCTCGTCGTTCCTTCCATCTCTCATTACCTCAGCATCATCCGCAAACATATTCAGGAATGAATCCAGTCCAACTGGCAAGCCATTTACATCGACCGAGAACAGCAACGGTCTTAAAGGACTGACGCCCTGCAACACGCCATTGGCGACCCCAAAGATGGTGTCATCGCTACGTGTGTTAGGGTTAGAATTTTACACTCGTGTTGCCCCGGCTCTTATGTATATGTGTGTGTGTGTGTGTGAGATCACTTTACTAGCGTGATTACCTATGCCCACTGGAGGCAACAGTCTCAAAAGAGCCTATAGCGGGCCGGAGCAGCAGCAGCCGTCAGGCCGGGAGTGGCCCTCCTCCAACCCCGGAGCACCGTCCCTGCCCGCTCCCCACATTCAACAAGTGGCAGCCCTCGCTCCCCCCTCTTCCCCCCCACCCACCAGTGTGTTGTGTTGTGTGTGTGGCGTGGGATGGTGTGGGGCCGGGTGTAGGCCAGGCCAGGCATCTCATGTCACCCCCACAGTAACAGCTGGTGTGGAGGACTTCTTTACCTTCCGCCCCGCCCACACTCCACACCTCCACACTTCGCTACACTCCCTCTCTTCTACCAGAAATTGGACCCAAATCCTTCAGTCTAAGAGCTGGGATCTTAGTGTGACAGTATTGGTTACGGTGTTGTGTGTGTGTGTGTGTCTGTGTGTATGTATGGCGGCCACAGCAATAGTATGTCAGGTGTGGGGGTCAGTTATGGCACCTGTAGCTAGCGGCAAGTGTGCGCCTTACCTGTGTGGGTGGGTGACGAGCGCGGCTGGGTCCTCCCTCACCACACCACACTTCTAACACTCATGAACCGCTCGCTATATCACAGTCCAGGAATAAAAGTAATCCGAAGGCACGAGAGGACGCGCAATCACGTCAACACTGCACCGCCAGAGACACCACTGACACGACCTGTTGGTTAAGGCGCCGCATCCCACAGGTAAGTCATGCAGGAACTGCGTATGGAGGAAGAGTAGCCGCAAAACATTTTAGACCTGTAAATATTACTATGATTTATTGTAGTCCGTAGTCATAACATCATATTATAACAATATTTATGCCGAAACTGAGAATTAGAATAAAATTAAGTGGGTTGGAGAAATCAATGAGGTTTCCACAACCCATCCCATCTGCTTCCACAGGTGAGCCGTATTGCGCATGCGCCGCACCTCCCGGAAACCTGAACACCATCTGGAATTATGGTTCATTATTCCCGTTTATGCCCCTATATAATCTTCATTGGAGTTTATCTCCAATTTACACCAGTATTCAAGAGATGAAGACATTTTCAGGAGTCCTGGAATAACCTGGGCAACGGAAGAAGCGGGTGTAGGAAATTAGTAATATGTTGTTCAGAAGGGATGCGGGTCAGGCGGCCCGAGGGACAACCATCACGGGAGTCACCTGCCCTATGATCCTCCTCCACTGGTCATCCACACCCACAGCTCACTTTCCACGCATTCAGGTCATCATCCACACCCACGCCCAAACCTACAGCTCATCATCCACATCCACGCCCAAACCTACAGCTCATCATCCACATCCACGCTCAAACCTACAGCTCACATCCACATCCACGCCCAAACCTACAGCTCATCATCCACTTCCACACCTATACCTACATTCATCTTCCACATCCACACCTATACCTACATTCATCATCCACATCCACACCTAAACCTACAGCTCATCATCCACATCTACTCCCACAGCTCATAACTCACATCCACACTTACAGCTAACCACCCACACACAGCTCATCATCCATATCCATAATGATTCATCCATACCCACATCTCGTCACACCCCTAGAGCTTATCTGCACTAAGGCTCATCATACACACCGACAGCTCATCATCCAAACCAACAGCGCATCATGTACACTGACAGCTCATCAGTCACACCACAGCTCATGTCGTCATGCAAAAATACAACTCATGACTCGCACAGCACGATCACCCACAACTACAGCTGATCACTCGCTCCCACATATCATCCATACATGCAGCTGATCATCCACACCCACAGGTGGCCATGACACCCATAGCTCATCATCCATAAGTTGATCATCCACATGGACAGCTGGTAATTCATAGTACCAGAATTATGAGAGCTGAGTTACAGAGATTAAAGGCCATCCATTTACACAACTTGGAAGAGAGAAGAGTAAAAGGTGGCTTCACCACAACCTTCAGGTTTCTATACCGATTTGATATCATCAATGAACATTCCTTTGAGAGATTCAAAGATAGAACAACCAGAGAACGCAACATGAAATTAAGCAAGAAGCTTGTTCGAAAAGATGTATAGGATTTTGTTTACAAGAGATAGAAGAAACTGCCAGAGACCGTAACATATCAAGTAACATTTGTTAGAAAAAGTATAATGAAGTAATTCTATAGTATAAGAGTACTGTATGAACAGCTTAAACTGAGTAATGAAGCTGTAATGGACAAGATACAAAACTGAAAAAAAGTGTGCCACTGGTGAGAGTTCAAGAAATGGGGTCCCACAAGTGTAGGGATCACTCCCTGTACCATACAAATAAGGTAGTTACACACACACCTGGTCACCCACACTCACAGCTGGTCATCCATGAAAGTGTTTGATCTCTTACATCTACAACTGAAAATGATCCTCTATGGTCACAAGTTGATAATTATCCCCAGTGCTTACAAGATCTCATAAATGTCAGTGATTACCTTGCTCACAAGTGATAGTAATTGCTCACATCTACAAGTTTCAACAATCACAGCACTCAAATGACACAGATCACCTGAACCCATAAGTGCCAAAACCATGTACAACATGTGCCACTTAATTACCCAATCCCACTTGGACCTATCCCTTAACATTAGTATTAGTGACCACTCACATCCATGCATCAGTCAGCAATTAAACTTACAGATGACCCTGACCACCTATATCCATAAGTGTCAAGAGCATCCATGCTTACAAGTGCCAGTGACCACCAAAGTAGAGTTAGTGCCATTCATTTCCCTATATTCAGATTCAGAACATCACAGTTAAACATTGTAATAACATTTCAAGTCGGGTATAACCATATCTTTCATTCTGTCCTTCAAACCCCACGCAGTTAGCAACACAACGCCTGCTGCCCAAAACCTGGATGTGCTGTATAGATGCCATATTCATTTTTCTTGTGATCTGCTGTTCCATATATATACTGATTTCATTTGCCCTTGTGTGTAGAACTGCTCACAAATATGGGGTCATTCTTCACAAGATATTATTTTGGCTCCTGCTCTCAAAAGTTCCCTGTAAGGGTCCATCACTATGGATTGGACCCCTGACAAGCATTTGGCCATTGCTTCCCCACAATTTGTGGAGACTGACCTCATGAGAATTCACAAATATAAAACCCTTTATCCTCAAACAGCAAAGTTGTAGAATTCACTTTAATCTTTCCCTTTCCTGTACTCTTTCTACCTTTATGAGTCAGGTTTACAAAACTTGCGGAGTCCCAGTTGATTTCCTGTCTTCTCTTTCATTCTTTTTCCTTAAGATGATGTTGATTGGGGCTTGTTTTGCATAAGCTATATTGGTCACTATTAAAGAAATAAAAAAGATGAGTGATGAATTGTTGGGAGAGGTCAGAAAATTCTGGCATTTTGGGTTCAGTACTAAGCATATACTTTAGGACATGCAGGAGATACATTGGTTGTATTCCCACAATGTAGGTAATACTGTGCACATATAATTTTGTAACTAAATAACTCCTCTCAGCTTGATTTCATTTCCTCACAATGTTAGTATACATTACTTTATCTGATGACTGCTTAACCATACTCACACTGTGGATTTTTACCTAAACTGACATTGGCACCACTACCAAACCAGAAGGGTCCAAACCTTCATCAAAACAAGCAAGAACTTATTAATCCATTTCCAGGGTCACTCAGGTCACTATCACTGCAAATCCTTAACAGACCATCCTTTCATGTCCAAGTGTAAACAAGTTTACCATCTGTAAAAAAAAAAAAAAAATTGCAGCATGTTTACACAGTCTAAGATAGACATTATGCTACAGTTCCTTTACATCATACTGTACTGTGAACTGTAACCATATGTTAGCACTAAGTATTTCATAAGGACATAATGCTCAAGGATAATGAAAAACTTCCTTACTTCTGTATATACTGTCTTTAACAAGGAAATGATTGCAGACATCTTTTTTGGTATTTCACCCCATTATAAAAATACTTAAAGCAATCAAGATCCCACAGTTCTGCAATAACTACTATCCTCACTAACGTGAGTGATGTAAACATTTATCACATACTCTGTGCATATACCAAAAATAAGTGACTTCCTGCACTTCAAGGCATATACTGTACAATTACTTGATCTTGTCTATTTTCTAATGCTGTGCTACAGTAGAGGGTTTCTGCACTTAAAATCATTACAAAATTCAACAAAAATACTAGTAACAGTGCATAAGGTAGTTCATGAAGTGAAAAAGGTCACTCCATAATCAACAAAAATATTCAAAAACAATGCAGAGTTATGCATCAGTGTATCAAAAATAAATACTGAATAGGCTTAATACTACAAAATATCACAAAATAAAATATATCTCTATACCAGAGACCTACTTAGTTGTATTTACAAGTTCTATTACATACATACACTTTTAAAAATTCAGCATTTGCTGATGTAACCAAGGAAATATGCATCTTTTTTCATATATTCTTTACATTTTATGAAACTGTTGGAACAACTTTACCCAAGAAATAGAAAATCATCAGGAACTTGGTCTAAGCTCAGGCTACTGGTTTGAAGCTAAATGCTAATGTAGCAATCCTTTTAATGTGCTTTCAAGAATCTTTTTATGTACTTAACAGGCAAACCATGCATATACAATAACTTAAAGACCTGTAAATTATTGATTTGGACCTTGTATGTACCCAAGACGCAACCATACATAAATAGTAACTTGAAGACCTGCAAATTAATAATCTGGACCTCACATGCACTGGTTCTTTAGGCTCTGACTGTAGACTTCAAAAAATCAGTAAAAAAGATAAATTTAATGAACTACATAGCAATGATACATCCCATCCCAAGGAACAGAAACCACTCTAACCTTCCCAACTTTCATCCCATTACTCTCTTACTCATGCCATCTCCCATTTCTGAATCTCTCCTAATGTCTCACTTTTTCAAAAACTTAGAACTGCATTCCCTTCTTTCTGATCAAAAGCACAACTTTTGCAGTGCAAAGTCTACTAGTGATCTTTTCTCCTATGTGACTCACCTCTGGTCCTCCCCTCTCAGGTATTTTGGTGTAACTTTTTTCATGGCCCAAGATATCTCCAGAGTACTGACAGAATGTGAGATAAGTCTTTGCTTCCTACTGTTCCTTCCTTTGTTCTTTTCTACTTTTTGCTGTTACCTAATACACAGCTTCATCTCTGGCCATTTTATTGCTGTAGTCATTGTATGAGGGTGAGGAGGTTTAAGGGTTAAGTCACATAAATGCATACCTTTCCAACAATTCTCTACGATGTGACTAATACAACAATCTATTGTTTATTAAAAATCAACCATTTCAGAACATAATTCCATGAATGCCAATACATCTATAATAATTTCAAGATTCTAGATCATGCTAATCAATTTTGTATGAAGAACTTGATACAGATTTCACCTGATATCTCCATTCATAAGCAAAATGCACATTCAATAATAGCTCTAGGTAAAATGTTATTCCCTTCATTACACAATACAGATGGTGAGGATACATATAAATATTTCATGGGCACTGATGCACTTCTACCACATGTAAAGGAAATTAGTTACTGAATAACAAAAATCAGATTCCAAGTAGCAGCTATGTATTGGTAACTAAAAACTTTTCTTCCATACACTACCAAATGTGTTACCATAAATTTCTACTATTATCAACCAAAAGCCACTAAAGGAGCTACTTCTTAATTGTTTGTGTACCACCCATACTGTATCATGAAAACACTGGTAGTGTTAAATGGTCTCCTTAAATTTAAACACAGCTAATCAAAATCAAAATTTGGTGTCTGGAAATCCAGACTATCCTAAAGGTTTTATATTCCTACTTGCAATATTTTGAGAGATTCTGGTACTCGGCTTGACAACAAAATTGAACGTTGTTTCATATCCTTTATAAGATACTGTGTGAAAAATATTCAACTCACTATACATAATGTTGCAGAAGCAGTTAACAAAAAAAAATTCAACAGGCCCAAAGGCAAATTATTTCTTTAATAATCAATCTGATCTATGAAAAGCTTATGAGTACTACTAAATTTAGAATACTCTCTGATTTATATAATCTAAAGGTACCTGGTATCAATTCCCCTGCACATCTAACTAAATATCAATATTGTGTAATCATACAACATGTAACAGTGTCAAGCTAAAATGTCACAAAAAATCAAGTAAATACAGTACACAATTGTATTTATGAAAATACATAACAAAGTTAAGCAGAGTGCATCTTTAATCAAAGTTAAATCTCTATGTAATTTTTGGTGCCTATTGTAGCAAAGTGTTTATATAATATTTCTACATCACATTATCAAACAACTTGCATTTTTCAAGAAACATGAAAAAATCAATATATACACAATATTTTAATCTCCTAACAGGCACAACAGAACTAAGAATACAGCAACCTTACCTTTTCAATAAACACCAAGATATTATGCAGTCAGCCCTGTTTATCTAGACACAAACTCCTGAGGAAAACATCTGGACAACTGGAAAGTCCAGATAACTGAAAATGACTGGCAAGATATCTGGCAGCTACTTAAAAGTACATAAGATATTTCATAAACATACTTTATCTACATAATTTTGATTTGCTCAATGAAGATATAACTTTGATCTGAGATCTTTATCACAAGGATTCTTGCTCCTTTCAGGAGCAATTGGAAAAATTTTCAAATTCAAGAGATCATATTAATTACCTAGTTTTTCTCTCAAGTATAGACCTTTCTATCAGAAAAACACCACTCAGAACATTATGGAGGCACCTGTGTGAAAACAAAATGTTAAGCACACCTTCAAACTCATGCAGTCATAATGTACAAGTTTATTAAGTTTTCTGAATCAGCTGGCATATTAAAAAGTTTTGATTCTCAAAATGTTACCCACAACATACTAGTGAATGGTTATAATCTTTATAGCATTAGACTTTTACGTTAATTGTCAATCTAGCTAGAGGTTTACTTTACTATTATTAAGAGAACATTTTTCTTGTCAGCACAAATTCTACTGCAGAAATTTTTACCTGGTAATGAAAATGTCATGCTACATGGAAAACTATCCAAATCAAATCCATGTTACAGCACTTAATGGGAAATTATTTAAAAGATAATATGGTCATGACATGGAGTCTATGTTTCTAAATCCGTACATTTGTATGTGTCCGTTTGTTTGTGTACGTTTAAGAGAGTCTATGCCACATTTCCATTACTGTAGTTGAATCTTAAAGAACTGTCAGGATAGAGTTTGAATTCAATGGTTTTCCTCCTAAAATGCTATTCAAACGTGGATAAACATATGACTCAGGTGGCTATGGTTAAAGTGCACACTGAAGAAGTCCATTTTCCATCAAGGATTTCCAATTACACAAAGAACGTAGATAAACAAATTCCAGATAAAAAAGGGATGACTGTATAGTATTTTAGGTGCTATATGATTACATACACAAAGAGCATTGGTACAATGCAAAACATGGCTCCTATGCAGGTATTTGTAGGTGTGTGTCCATACATCAAAAAATGTGCATTTCCAAAAGTGCCTTGAAAATTTTAATATATGATAATCAATTCATTTGTTAAACATGATACTGTGGAAGTTCATTTCAATGTACATCATATGCTTATCCAATTAATTCCATATACTGTAAATTTGTTAGGTTTTCAAAGTCACTTGTGTTTTGTAAGAACAATAACTGGAGCAAGTTTCTGTTTATGCACAAAAATGTGTAAGCATGGACACAACCACTCAGGCACACTGACATAGAAGGTAACAATAGATGAAAGACTTCTCAAGCAATATTTCACGGGAAAAATTTAATATATTAAAGTTGATTTCCTAATTTATAGATAATCTAAAACTGTTACAGAGGTCTGAAACAAATATGAAATTAAAACACTGAAGAATCAATCAAAAGAGAGCAGGAAGTGGCACTATTAACCTCACAAAGAAATAACAAGGTTCTTGTACTGGGGAACTTTAATTACAGGGAAATAAACTGGTAAGGGCACATAGAGGATTGAATATGTTTGAGAGAACTTTCTCAATCATCATATCACAAAGTGTACAAGTTGGAAAGTCTACAAGGCTTCAGCTTTTGAACTCACTTTCACAAGCAAAAAACTGGAACTAGTACAACAGTAACTATGAAGGTCCACTTACAAAAAATTATTATGCAATACAAAAAATTCAATTTGTGATAAAGTTGATGTTGGGAATGGGGGGAGAAAGAGGAATTCAAAATACAGAAAGCAATACATATATCAAGGAAAAGATATCAGAAACAGAACAGTCAAGCATTCTTCAAAGGGGCAAAAGAAGGCAAGAACTGAACTTACTTAAAATACATAGAGAAGATTCCCTATTGGAAAGTCAAAGGATCTACAAGGAGCTAAATTTAAAGTCTCAAGAGTATTTTCACAATAACAGATTCACTACCCCATCATGACCAGACTGGGATGAAACATCAGTTTCAAGTAGCAGAGAATATCAGTGTCAATTAGCAGTATATAAAAATCACATGAAAGAGATAGAAACCAACAAAGCAAATGAAACCTATGAAATTTCCTCAAGTATCTTTAGAGATGAGGGAAACCGCTAAAGCTATTTAGCCAATTACTAGAGATAGAATCAGCGATGAAATTGAAAAGGAATAATGGTAAATATAGTTTAACAGAAGGTGATGAACTTGCTTTAACAAAAAAATCAGTATGCACCATCAGAATCCAACTAAATGCATCTTTGGAGGTTAACATTTAAAAAAAAGCAGATTTTATCAAAAGAATATCCAAAGAAGTTAATCTAAAAAATTGTGAAGCACTGAATTAAGGAAAAAATTGAAACACCAAACTACAATTACTCTCATTGAATATCTATGCAAATGAAACAAATAGTGAAAAGAACTTCAGCATATATATCTTACCTAACTTACTGCTAAAAGGTATATCAGAATCAGAGGGAATGTAGGGGTAACAAATAAATAACAAATAACTGTTAATATAAATTGTAAATACAAGGACAGGTGTTAGTTGCTATAATCCACAAGCTCGAGGTTACACTGCATGTGAAAAGTCACTCTGGCAAGGCTGTGTATCATTAGAAGTAAAGTCTTATCAAAAAGATTTTCACTCCAAAGGAGTCCATCATTTCCCAGCTACTGAAAGTGGCACAGCCTTGGAGCTGCAGGAACTCCTGAAGAGAACTCCTGGGTAACAATTGGACCCTTTCCTAGAAAAGGGTTCTGGAGCAATTATGAATAATAAATGAATACATACAAGGACAAGAAATATTCAAGCAAATTCGTCCAACATAGGCTTGATCTAATTTAGAAAACTTAATATCTTCATGGTCCTTGCATCTGGAAAAAGACAATATCATGCTGAAATCAGTACAGTGAAATCTTAAAGATGATACAAATAGTAAAAGGTTGATATTAAGTGTAAACAGATAAGGTAAAAGATATTAAGTGCAAATAGAAATGGTAATCACATGAGCTACTTGTTCATAAAGAAAGAAGGATGAGAGGAACATGAAACTTAATTCTGAATTTACAAGCAATCTTCATAATATAAGCATCTGGAGAGTATAAAATGAAACTGGGGAAAAAAATTAAAAAATATGATTTTCGAAAATAATTCTACAATAACAGAGTAGAACACAACTGGAACAAATACAAACAAATTAGACTTTATATGTTACATAAATTCTTAGAGCTTACAGAACACAACTAGTACTGCAATACAAAATGGTGCTCTGAAAGAGTGTTCATGCTCTCCTTCCAAACAAATTAAGTGAAAAACACACTGACCAATTATAAAATCTCCCTCCAACCTTGGTGAACAAGGGAATAATATGAGTGGCAGAAATTTTATTGTCAGAGGATTATCAAAAATTTCTGAACTTCATCAGAAACAAAAAGATGAATGGAACATCTTTACCATTCAATACATCCCTATGGGGTGGTTAATCTTAAAAAGCCAAAATAACTTTTATCTGAGACTAATAATGTTGCATCTTGGGAAACCATTAAGTGTAAAGGTTTCTAAAACCATCTAAAAAAAAAAATGCAAAAGTAAGTCATAAATATCAGACTAAGTTAAACTTTGAGGTGCTTGAAAACTTCTGTAAGTTCAAGAAGAGGGTAATGTCTACAAGCTTGCAAGATTCTGTGTCAATAAATAGTGGTGATCAACGTCTTCACAATGGCAGTTCGAAAGGCAATCAATATCTGATATTTCATAAAATGCACCATTATCATTTTCAAGGCCTATGTACAATATCAAAGAGCTGTATGTCTCCTGCAGAAAAAGGAATGCTTACTAAAAAACATGAGGGGATGACAGACATCTCTACAGCTGAATGTGATTTGGGCATGAGGCATCATGCCACTGCTTCTGTTCATGAAGAATGTAGAGAGTGGTCAGGAAGAAGGCGTGCGAGTAAGGATGTGAGCACCAATAATGAGGACTGAAGACCTGCAGCCTGCTGACCCTGCATCCACACAGAGCTGTACACCTCACGTAGTGCCAGTACCCTGAAAGAGATTTAAATGCAGTCATTTAACACATTTTCACAAACTGAACACCTTAGAGTTATATCAAGTCCAGCTATCCTTGCTATAGCTGCACAAATATAAGCCTCTTACTAGAATTTGAAGTCTCAGCTCAATATATTACAGGGACTGGAAAATCATAAACCTCTCTAGTTTCAATTTTTTTTACATAAGATGTGTAATCATGATAAACTTCTATCTCAATATGATCATTCATTAGCCATGTTTCATTTCTACATACAAAGGGTCATCATGTGTCCCAAGACTTGAAAAGAAGTGAACTCAATGAGAGAATAATTTCTCCCCCATTGCATTTACAGTCACACTTTTTACCCTTTCTCTAATTATGGCAAAGCAATATAAACCAAAATATAAGAGAGAGAGGGATAGTTTTAAACAGTTGTAACAACAGCTCCAAAAGCTTTCAGATGTTACACCAT
>JAUUDZ010003068.1:0-10140 GCA_032361705.1 Panulirus versicolor | reverse complement strand
CCATGCTCCGCCGTACTTGGCTCCTCTCTCGTAACTGATACACACACGCCAGACGGTTTTTGCTTGGTCGGTTTTGTTTCCTGGACTCGCCCATGTGTTGAAGGGGTCGATGTCTTTCTCGGTTTTCACTCGTTCTCATCAGTCAAGCTTAATGTTATATACAAGTGTTATATACATATTCCAACAACATCCCTCCCCCCCCTCAAACACAAACACATCCCAGGGTTCAGTAAGAATGAAATTCGGAATTCTGGAAATTCCATAAAGGTCACATTTACACGCTCGAGCGACGGGTGTGCAACCACTGTGGAGGCTGGCGCAGGAGACGTATTGCTCGAATCAAGATGTTTTTTCACATCTTAAACTACTCCTTTGTCATTGTTGATGACTCTCACAGTACATTGTTAAGGGTGTGTGATAGTGTGGCCTTGCTTCCTCGAGGCATTAGTGTCATGGGTTCATGACACAGTCTGGTGGTGAGAGGTCATGACGCATGTCATGGGGTCACGACACAAGGGAGGGTGTTACGACACTGTACTGTCGTAACGGTCATGACACAGGGAAGTGTTACAGGGTCATGGCACAGTATAGTAGATGGCCACGGGTCTGACACATTATAGATTCACGGGGTCGTGAGTGCGTACAGACAGTGCAGTGTCACGGGGTCGTAGCAGAGTACAATACCACGGGGTCATGACAATATACACTATCACGGAGTAGCGAGAGAGTACAGTGTTACGGGGTTGTTACAGAGTATAGTGTCACGGGCTCGGGACACCGTACAATTATTGCCCTATAGGAATTCTGGATGTCCCATAGAATGTGACAAAGAACTAGTCTGTGTGAGCACCGACTTGCACTGCCCTCGGCATGTATATTTACCTGAGAACAAGACGTGCAGTCATAAAACGCTCGTAAAACAGATTAGGGTCTTCATGAAGCGCGCAGCTAAAGCGAACGCTTCAGCAACTGCCGCGAACTAGAGGCCACTCAGTCTGGACGAGTCTCTCAAGAGGTTGAACGTACCACATTCGTACCTCCCAGACCGATCCTGATTCCATGTATTTATCAAGTCGACGGAGACTTGACTTGTGTACCTGGACCTTTAAGTGGTCCTACGGAAAGTGTTCAACATGATTCTAACACTGGAATGACCTCTTAATTTGAATGCATGTTTTCCGGAATCTAATTTAGGTACGATAAAGAAATTGTGGCCGAAGTGGGATTCGTACCCACGCCTCCTGGTGTTCGATGACTATACACGGTTGGCCGTTGCCAAATTAACTTGACGTGTTAAGCTGCAACGAGAAATAAACTCTTAAAGAGTGCCGCTCCAGTTTGCTAACTTTACATCCTGCGGTTATAAAGGATGCTTACCAGCCTATTATATCCATCTGCCTTTTGGGGTCGAACACAATACAAGTTGTCAGTTCTGATATATCATATGAATCTTCTATAAGATATGGAAGTTACGTATAAGTTGATACACGACTATGTCCACACTGTCTGTAGTGACCCAGAGTCTCGTTTCGACAGATTGATCAAGTTTATGCCATGGCCAAGACTTGGTTATGACGTGTAGCCTCGATGAGGGATTTGAACTTATCGTACTGCATTTGCTGTGTTATTGTTCACAGACTTGCTTGTATCGAGTGCAGTTGGTTACCTCTACCGCCACTCCAAATCCCATGCTTGTGTGATATGCCTTATAGCATACTAGGCTATGATGTTGACCTTGTATCTACACTGTTAATTTGAGGTTTATTTTCATGCTATCCCATATATACTGTGTAAGTTCTGCTTCATATATGCTGTTAAAAGTGATCATATAAGACATTTAGTTCTTCGATAAACCATAGATATTCTAGTAGCCATACAGAGTATATAGCAATACCATAGATATTCTAGTAGCCATACAGAGTATATAGCAATACAGTAATTTCCGGACTTTTGAAGTTAATAGTAGGCGTGCACAGGAACTCGGTGGCTTACCAACATAGCCATCTATGATTTTCGATATAGCTTAGCATTTGATTGCTTAGAATGTATGTGTAAGGACGCACTCCTATTGCCTAGCCATAAATGTTTACCATGGAAGGGGATGTGTAGTCATTAAACGCTCGTACACCACATTACGGCTAATTAGAAATATGCAGGTAAGCTTTGTATCCACCCATCGGTGCCATCTGAGTGAAGAGGGTATAGGCTACCATGAATGAAAAATATACCGTATACACCCGCCTATAAGTCTACCTCGTGTATAGGTCGGCCCTTGATATTTGGCCAAGAAATCGTTGATTTATGTACCTTGTGTATAGATCGACCCAAGTTTTTGAGAGCAATGGAACAACAAAGTTGGGTAATATAGTACCACCTTTTAAGGCATATGAAATTAGTTTCAGAAAATCCTCGCTTAAATTCTGTGACCTATAAACTGAGGATCGCTGAGCCTGAATAGCCGAGCGCCGACAGCAAATTGTTTACCATTTATCATACCGCACTTGACACTGCAACGCGGGTAGTTTCAGGAAAATTATTGTACATTTATATTAAAGTATTTATCAGTCAATTTGGATGGAAAATTATTGTAATACAAAAGTTTTGTGACTGAAAATCATTCGGAAAGCGATTACGGTAACTTCTTTTGAACAACGAAAGAAAGCGAAAGGCGATTTTCATGGTTTTATCCCACTTTCCACTGTAATAAGTACGTCATTTCGGCAAGAATTTTAGATTTCTGTGAATGCTCCATACCAGACACACACGTGCGCACGCACACATATAACGCTCGTCCAATCGACGTGAATTTCCTTACCTTTCTGGTTTCCTATCAGTCGGTTAAAGATGTCTAAGACAAATCTTGAGATGGTCTCTTTTTCCACAACAATATTTATATTAGGGTCAGGTCAAAGACCAGGCCATCATACCCAAGAGTCGTATCGTCATTCATAAGGGTCATACCATTGCGCTCAAGGGTCTCGTACCGTTGCGCTCAAGGGACTGGTGCTTAGTGTACCAAGAACTACCCTCTTCTCCCCTTGGTTCCCCGTTCTGGTGGGCTAGACATGGTAATGGCAATTTGGAAGCTCATCCAGGTAGATAATTATCTTCCTGCGGTTCTGGTTTAGTTTTTACTCGTGATAAATATATTTTCTCCTCTCATTAATGGAGATGAAGGAGGCTGAACCATCTTTATGGGATCCTAGATGAGGGACGGGTTGCTTGTTTTCGTTTTTAATGACTGGATTCTGAATGTCTGGAGGAGAGGAGGGGTTGTATACACCATCATTGTGGCCTCTCCAGGGGGCACTCACGTCACCTTAGGGTTGGCCTGGACCGAGTCATCTTCTGGCAAGACTTCCACATCACAGGGTAGGTCGCATCACTAAACACGTGGATAAGATAGTAGCACCTCCACCAGTGAGCCTCGAAACCTCCTCCAACCGAGGCGTGAGACAGAGGTGTTATCCACTCGGCCATCAGGCTATGAGAGAGGATAGCGCACCAGCCTCCCTCCCTCCTCTGTGGGAGAGGGTTCGAGGATCACTGGTGGAGTTGTGAGGATGTTATAAGACATGAGCGTTGTTATGCACGTTGGCTTTTCCAGCTGTCTAGGTTTTTACCACTTGAGTTCGTGGCTAACAACCCAATCCAATACAGATGGCGCCACCCATTCAGTAACCTATGTAAACCATGTTACCGAAAATGATTATGCTCCGTGGGCACTTCATCAATGAGCCCCATGATATAGTGGTTAGTGTTCCTGATCATGAGATATTTACAGGCAGCCCGAGATCGGGCCCGCATAGGTTCGCATCCTGGTCGCGTCAGTCGGTCCACAGTCCACTAAGTTAGGGGTGTGTCGATAAATTAGACTTGGATTGAGCGAGGATATATATATATATATATATATATATATATATATATATGTATATCTAATATAGCATTAATTGAATGGTCTTGATTAGGGCATTCATTTGCCCGAGCCGTCTCGGCTAACGTAGGAAAAAAAACTGTTGTGTTTTTATCTCGACACGTATTTATGCGTTGTTGACCTGTGTTTCTCCGCTGTCAGGAGCCTTGGACGTGATACAGGAGGTCCCTAAAGCACTGAACTCTGAGTGTAACAAGAAAGGCTTTAGTAGTCTGTACAGGCGGGGAAATGGGTTACACAATGGCAGAGCGACTATGTGCGCTACTGACGAGTAAATAATACTTCTCTTTTTGAATGTATACATACACCGATGTTTGCTATGCATATTATGCGCACACGCACACTTACAGTGGTCAGCATTACTGACAGTTGGTCAGCACGGGCCAGTCTGTGGTCGGACTCGCATGGGTTCGAATTCTGGGTATGGCGGTTGGCTTACATCCAACCCAGATGTTCAACCTCTCCTTGGAACTGGTCGATAAATGGGCACCTGGCTTAGGCTGTTGTGTGTGTGTGTATACATACATAGGAATAAAGACATGGCACATTATAAACAAGGGTAGGAGACGGGGCAACATGCGTGTAAACCTTTCCCCGTGACGCACAAATAGCAATCACACGCACACACACCCACACTCGCGGAGAAAGATCCTGCTTGGCGGTGCAGAAGAGTAAATTGGATGTGAATGCAAGCAAAAGCAAAACTGCCGGGAATGTGAGAGAGAGAGGGGGAGGGGGATATTTTGTTGAACAGGAGAGGATGAGGAGGATTCGGTAGTGGAGTGCCTGAGCTCAGGGTGAAAGCTAGAGGGGGGATAACTGCTGATGGACTGGATGGACTGAGGCATGAAAAGGGGTACGAAGCAGCGAGGGTGAGGAGGATATTCCCCTGATATACCCGAGGCCACCACGCCACTGTCCTCGCTGGTCATGTCAGGATCCTGGGTCAAAGAACTCTTTCAGATTCCCAGTACTAGATAGTTTATCTTTTTGTCCTTTACGTGCTTATACTTTTATTCAAAGGACCTCCTTTGCTTGCCTAAATATGCGACAGGAAAATGTTTCTCTCATAGGGTGGGTGAAGGACTCGTAAAAGGGATGGGTAGAGGCAAGAACAGAGAACCGACAGAGGAGGTGAAAGGTGTGCATAAGCGAACCCAACTAGCTTATAATGGCAGTATTCATTTGCTGTGATATTCATGAATATACAAAAGAAAGTTACTTTTAAAGGCAAAATAATGCACTAATAATAGTAAACCGAGTGAAAGTAACATTTTTAACAAGGAGGAAACGGAAAAAGCTGCTTTGACGTTGTCTAACAATGTCCACATGTATGCTAATTGCCACTTGTTAATCGGTGCTAGTGTTAAGTTACGGCTTACGGCTGCACCTGGTGACGTGTGAGAACCACCTGGTTGACGCTAGACGTGCTTAAGGGTCGTATCGTTACGCTCAAGGGACCAACCGTCGTACTCAAGGGTCGTACTGTTTTTCTAAAGGGTCAGACCGTCGTGCTCAAGAGTCATACCGGTGTGTTCAAGGGTCAGTGGTAGCATCGTCGTATTCGAGGAACGTACCGTTGTGCCTATGGGTCGTACTGTTGTGACAGGCCGAGGTGTTGTAGCCTACTGCGACCTGTAGTTCATGAGTGACAGGCTGAGACTTGTAGCCTACTGCTGCATTTAATCTAGTTGTGACAGGCTGAGGCTTATAGATTAGTGCTACATGTAGTCCAGCTACAACAGGCCTAGACTTATAGCCTACCATTACGTGGAGCCCAGTTAAGACAGGACGAGGCTTGTAGCCTTCTATTGTTTTAGTTGTGACAGGCTGAGTCTTGTAGTCTACCCTAATATGCAGTTCCTTCGTGCCGGGATGAGGCTACTACTGCGCTGCCAGTTGCCGGACGGCCAGCCTGGTAAATGTCATAGAAATCATCCCATCACCGACTCCCACGATTTTCTTTTTCTCACGTTGACCGACACGGTATCTTATCTGAACTGTCATAAAAAAGTGCTAAGAAAATTACCAGTTTTACAGCGAATAATCCTGTATCCCATGCCTGAAGCAATCATAATAACACGGTATTCCATGCCTAAGGCGTTTATAATATTTCTGTATCCCATGGTTAGTCAACACTGTATCCCATGGCAAAAGTATTAACCCTGTATCCCATGCCTAAGGCAATCATGATAACCCTGTATCCCATGCCTAAGGCAATCAGATTCGGATTATAGCCTCGCTGATCTCGTTGAAAAGGAAATAAGTGTGTGGCCGACCCCTCTACCAAATTCTTGTGTGCTCGGGGGAGCATACATGAGGGCCAAGATATTGTTGAAAAATTGAGATATTTGACCGTAATACAAAATACCTTGCCCGTAAATCTTTATCCGTAAACTACAGATAAGTTGTATGTAAACAAAAATGGTAATCAATTTTCCAAGTTTTTGAGTACCGAAATATCAGACGTGACCCACCTCCTGGTCAAATGGGTCGGTTGTATACCTGGTGAATCATACTGACCCATCATGAATTCACTCTCGAGTAACCCGTTGACCTATGTATGATCCTTCGACTCGTTTCTGACTCCGTCGTGCTCATCAGTAGCGCCGTGGTGCCCAAGGGTCAAACCGTCGTGCTCAAGGGTTATTCCCATGGGCTCTGAGGTATAATTCTGTAGGACATGAGGAATTGAGCAGTCTGAACGATGCTCCTTGTCCATGTAGCTGGGAGACTTGAGGAAAAGGTAGGAGGTAGCATAGGTTCCCTGTGGCGAGGGATGAGGGGCAGAGGATTAGTTGCAGGTCCAGCCAAGTTTGAGTCTGAGGAAAATGAAGGCATCAAAATGAGCAGCTTTGTTAGTTGGAGAGTTGACCATAAATTAATAAGTTCAGGAGCGAGAAGGAATGGTTGAATTACAGTTGCTGGAGACGAAAGAATACAGGTAGATCAAAAGTCGGGTCACGACACCCTGGGGTCGTACCGTCATGCTAAAGGGTCGTACCGTCGGAATCAATGATCTCTCCGTTGTGCTCGAGAGCCATGTGGCCGTGATCAAGGGCCGTGTGGTCCTGCTCAAGTGCCATGCGGTCGCGCTCATAACTTTCAGCGTCTACCTCAAGTGGTTGAATATAAGGTAGTCATGATGACGTACGTTATCTTCTACTGCAGCATGAGTTCGGTAGTCCTGGGTGGGTAGGCCACACCACAAGACCGTTTATGCCTCTTATGTTAGTTTCATCCTCCCTTGGAGAGGTTGTGTTCCCCCGAAGTTGTTCCCCCCGGCTACTGGGTACGGCTTCCCGACACAAAGTTTCCCCCCCACCCCCTGGGTATGACTTCTCCAACCCCGTGTGTTAACGTCCTTTAATGCTACCAACTGGGTATGTACGCACACCCTCTGCCTCACCACGGTGTGTGAGCATTCATTCTTCCTCCCAAGGATGTGTGACCTTTTCATCCTCCTCCTGTGGGTATTCAAGTTTCCCCTCAGCGTCTGCCGTCCTCGGGGTATATGAACGTCCTCTCCTTATCTGGGGTGAGCATCCTCTTCTCTCCCACCCAGGGTGTATCATGACCGTCCTCTGAGCCTCCACGAGGTATGATATCTTCCCCAATCCCAGTTGATCCCGAGGTGTGTGAGCGTACCATCCTTCTCCCACCCACCTGGGGTGAGTGAGCATTCCTTTATCCTCCCCCGGGGTGTGTGTTAGCTTCTCCTCGCACCTCCTGTGGATCTGCGCATCCCGTCCGCCTCCCACGGGTGTGAACGTCCCCTACTCCGCCTTCGGATGGAAAAAATTCTTCTCAAAACCTTTTCCCGAGTGGGTGAGCGACGCGCCAGCCTCAACGGGTAGTGTTGAGCGACTCCACCTCCCACGGGGGAGGTGGAAGGGAGGCTCAATAGCCACGGGAGAGGCTGAGAGTGTGAGGCATGAGTCCCGCACTAACCTAGCGAGGGAGGTACGAGTGCGTGATCGTGTGAGACGTCCCTTCTGCCTCCTTCCGGGTGGGTTAGCGTCTATCCGTCTTCCCCAGGGTATGTGAACGTGTCATTCGCCTCTCCTGTGATGAGTGAGCGACCTCATCACCACCCTTGGGTTATGCGAGTGTCCCCTTTGCTTCCCCTGCGGCGTGTGAGCCTTCACATCCCCTGTGGTGTGTGATAATCCCACCTCATCTCCGTGATGTAAGAGTGTCCCCTCCGCCTACCCTGTGTGTGAGACTGTCCTCTCCATCTACCCAGGGTGTATGAGCGCACCCTCTTCACCTCTTCTGGTGTGTGTGTGTGTGTGTGTGTGTGTGTGTGTGTGTGTGTGTCCTTTCATCCCTTCCCGGGTGGGCGTAATACCATCAGCTTCCACAGGGAATGTGCGTGTTACCTCGTCGTCCCTCGGGTCGACTGAACGATCGTCCCCTTCGCTCCCTCTGCTTGTGTGAGTGTCATTTCTACCTTCTTTGGGGGAAGGGACCGTTCCCTTCACTTCCACCTTATATGTGTGTGAGCGTTCTCTTCACCTCGCCGAGGTTTGTGAGCATCTCCTTATCCTTCCCTTGCGTGTATGAGTGTCTCCTCTGGTTCCTGTGTGTGTGTGTGTGAGAGAGAGAGACCATCCTCTCAGCCCCCCCCCCATAGTGTGTGAGCCTCCTCTCCACCTCCCCCAAGGTGTGTGAACATCCCCTCATCCTCCCTCTGTTCGTGTGGGAGCATTCCCTCTGCCTCCCCCGGGGTGTGAGCGTCTGAGCGTCCCCTCCACCTCCTCCCGAAGGTGTGTGAGCATCCCCTCGCCCTGCTCCTGTGTGTGAGTCCCCTCAGCCTCCCCTGGGGTGTGTGTGTGTGTGTGTGTGTGTGTGTGTGTGTGTGTGTGTGAGCGTCCCCTCTGCCTCCCCCGGGGTGTGACAGCGTCCCCCCATCCCCTGGTGGGCCGGGCAGGCTCTCAGACCCAGTAGTTACCTAGCAGTGGTGCAGGCGGGACGGCCGCTCCAGCGCGCGCGGGTACCCCCACAACTGGACCTATTTTTTCCCCCTTCCTTTTCGAACTTGCACGTCGCTAGTGGCACGACAGTGTGGTTACGAGTGAACTGGTGTGAAGGTGTATCCTTCCAGGGAGTGTGTGAGGGAGACGGTGAGGTGTGAGTGCCCCTACCAGACCAGGGAGAGGGTCACCTGTTGAGCACTGTTCTTTCCCAGCCCCGATGACAACACGCCTATAGGAATACTCGTAGGGGAATATCGATTTTCTGATTCTGTTAATCTGCTAAATTAAACCTCGAGGTCTCCACCCCCCGTGGCCAGATGGAAGGCCTGTGGTTTAGTCCTACGATGATCTGAGGACACATACCGTCGACAAAGGCCGTAAGTGTGTGGCTTGAGTGTGAGTGCGCGCGTGTTTGGAGTGAGGGTCGCGAGGCACTCCAGTGTGGCATCGTCTTCAGAAGTACATTGGGATTTCGCGGTCGTCTTGCTCAAGATTACACACTGCTGGTATCAGCCCCAGGCTTTGTCCGCTTCATTTTCCGAGGTTCCTTCACTCTGTATTGTGCACTCGGGGCATTACAGCACAACTTCAGGACGTCAGCGGTGCGTTCTGACGGTGTAATGACTGAAGATCTAGACACGCTTTTGTTGTGTTTCTTAGGAAAACTGGTGTATAGAGAGGACAACACTGCCAGACTCATTGCAGATATTTGAGGTGCTTGGGGTTGGGGACGGGCAGTGGCAAGGTCCACGATGCCCTATTGCTATGACCAACCTGCCGGGGAAGGTCTCCTGCTGCTGGAGTGTCGTGTGACGCTGCATTCCCTTATCAGGTTCGATCGAGGGAGATAAAAACAATCGATATTTACCCCAAAATAGATAGTTGACGGCTGTTTCGCCTCCCCGGCCTGCTTCCCTGGAGCACCACATATTAATTGCCCCCATGCTTTCTGGTTCTTTCATTAGCGTCAACGTGTACGTATATTTCATGTTTTACACAATAAAAAGAACGTCCACCACAGAATTGTCAGGATAAAAAGTTTTTTAAGTCTTGATCATCGCGTTATGTTGTTACCTATTGCCTGGTTATTGCATCCGGCGTGAATAGATTTTCCATTTCAACATTTTCTAATGTATGGAAACCAATTTCCTCTGTTGGCAGTTCTTCGAGAGGTTATGGTTGGGACAACCAGAGGGCTTGATATGAAATGAAGCAAGGAACTGATTG
>JAUUDZ010003057.1:0-11875 GCA_032361705.1 Panulirus versicolor | reverse complement strand
ACACACACACACACACACATATATATATATATATATATATATATATATATATATATATATATATATATATATATATGTATATATAGATATGTTAATGGAATTTTTATCTCATTATGGAAGTTTCCTTTTCATTGTGTAATGTAATAATGGTTATCTTTTGAAAGTACTTCTCTGAAATTAATTGTCAATATTTATGTCATCAGTCAGAAGAGAATTTCTACACTGTGGCATGGAGTTATGACACAGAAACTGGTCGTCCAATCCTTGCTGCTGCTGGCTCTCGGGGTGTTATACGAATATTTTCACTTGCTACAATGCAGTGTGTTAAACATTTCACAGGTAAGAGCATTCATGGAAAGTTAAACTTACTGTAATTGTAATTATAACAATGGGTTCACACCATCCTAGTCTTATCACATGAGTGGAGTAACATATGAAGAAAGAGTCATAGTCTGTTGATTCTGTCAAGAGTTTAGAGGTTAACTTCACCGCGTGAATAGACACATGAATCTATAGTTCTGGTGTTTCAGTGCCCATAGGGTTAGAGTGGGTTTTGGCCATATCAAAGACGTCTTCAGGCTGCTATGTCCAAACACACTTCATTTAGTATGGTTCATTCACTTCATACCTTCCTGGGTCTTCTCCACAATATATCCTCTCACTTTCTCCTTTTCATTTTCTTTACCAGCTTATACATTCTATCCGCATGATCAAATCACTTCAAGATATTTTGCTTAATAAGCTTCAACACTCTAAGTCTTTCCCACTGTCTCACAATACATGTCTGTTTTACATTTCAGCATTAACTTACTTAATCCTGCTAACACCACAGGCATCCCTCAGATGGCTTATTTCACCAGTTTGATTCTTTGAGCTTTTTTCTCAATTTCAAACTGTACTGTCCCTTAGTCCTTTTCTTACGTTTGTGAATGTACTTTTCACTTTTGTAGGTCTTTGAATTGACTTCCCATTAATGTTTTCCAAAGTGCCATGTTTACATAGTATTGAACTCAAATGCTTAAATATTTGAACTTCTTTTAACAGTTTCTCATTCTTTCTAAACTTGCACTTCACTCATTGTTTTTATTTATTCTACGTAGTACTGCAAAGTCTGCCACCAACCAGGGAGGTATATTACTGGTTCTCCCTACCTGGGTATTTGGAGGGTTAGTGACAGCTGTGCAGTGACTCAGCACCTTATTAGTTGTCAAGTTTCAATCTTTTGGCCCTCACCCATGCATGGGCTACTAGCTTTCATTCCATAAACACACAGGTGCTTCATCTTACACATAACACTCACCGGTGCATAACCTTAGATTTTCCTGCACGAGCCCAGCCATTTGTAAGTACTCCCTTCAAAATTTATTTTCCAATTCTTACCAGCATTTGATTTATTTTACCTTGGTAAATTTTGTTTTCAGAAGTAGCCTTAGTTGTGGTAGGATACCTGAAGTTTGGAGATGCTTTCCCAGACACAATTGTGCAGGAAGTGTCCAGATTTATGCTAGGGTCATTTTGTGATTTTCAGTCACAAAATATGTTTTGCTGTTTTGATGACACAAAATGTTTTAAACCCAAAATAAGGATTTATGTCATGAAATACTGGAGATTTGTTGTATTTATATTTCTAGTACTTATTTCAGCATTGCATGTACTAAGAACAATACATAAAGAAGGAGGGACCCTATACAAGGGTGATATACAAATTATGAAGTGTTGCACATTTTTTTTTATTGAATTTCAGACACCTTTAATTAGGTCATCATAGGCTTTAAGCTATAATTCTTTTTTGAGAGAAGATAGAAAGAAATTCAAATAGCAACAGACCACTTGGACCCTTGATGCTTTTTTTATTTGAGGAAGATATCTGAAACATATATCAGTTTGGTAAGAGTAGAAAGACATACAGATTTGAAAAAGAAAAATGCTATTAGCTTTTTATGTAGCTGAGCAGGCGCAAATAATATTCATGGATTTGAAGCAAAATGATTATCATCTGTTCATAGATATATCTATAGTACTGCTTTCAATCAATGTGATTGGTAAATCATTCCATATACATTAACATTCCAGTTGAAGAAAAAGTACTCTGCCTCGTTTGAGGTAAAACATTTCCCCACAAGTTTGTAATCATTACTGCGAGTGAAAGCAGGCAAGTCTCTCCCTAAGTAGTTTGTTATATAAAAATTATCAAAGCCTTTGATGAATGTGAGTGCCTGTATTAGATTACCGCTTATCCTTCTCATTTGCGAGCTAAATGTATTTAAGTCATTTAGACTGCTCTCATAGGATTTGTTTTTCAGTCCATGAATCATTTTGGTCATTTGCCTCCGTATCCTCTCCAGTTTACCTATGTCTTTTTTTTTTTTTTTTTTTTTTTTAAATTAGGGTGACCAAAACTGGGCACAAGTTTCAAGATGGGGACACACCAATAACTTGCAAAGAATAAGGATAATGTTCTTGAATTAAATTCAATAGCACTACCCAATAAATCCAAGAATTTTATTTGTCCTCTTAACTACCTCTGTGCAATGCTTACTTGGCTTTAGATCACTAGAGCTTATTACACCCAAGCCTTTTTCCTCAGTTACCTTTTGTTGTAGCTTGCCTTTTCATTTTTGCTACTGAGAAGTAAAACTTTGCACTTATCAGTATTAAAATCCATTTGCCACCTGTGAGCCTAGTCCATCAGTTTGTCTGTATGAATCTGCAAATGTTCAAGTTATATCCTAACTTAGTGTCATCTGCGAATTTCAGTATCTTACAATACAGCCCATCATCAATATCATTAATATTTATAAGAAAGAAAACTGGTACTAAGAATTTTTATCTTTGTTGCCATTTAACAATGCTAAGGTTTGACCTTTAAAAACAACATTTTGTTTATAGCCAGTCAGCCAGTTTCCTAACCACCTAAGTATAACCCCATCTGTGGTCTATCTTGTCTTTCTATATCTCTGATGCCCATTCCCTCCAGGAACTCCCATAAAAGGGTGGCCACAGCAAAAGAGTCTCCACTTATCTATGTCCTTACATTCCTCCCTAGCATACACCATTCCATGCATTCTTCCACCATTTCTCTCTTTCCAGCATTCCTCCATCCTATCTGCCCATGTCACAGGTGGTCTTCCTCTCTCACCAGCCTCTTTAATTGTACTATCAAATGCTCTCGTAAATTTCCAGGCTTGCATTCTTTCCACATGCCCAAACCACCTCAAAGTATTGTTTCACCCTGGCATTCCCTGCCATACCACATCTCTCATACATCCCTTCCTGTGACCTAGCTTTAGCTAACAACCTTTGATTGGAACTTTGTCGAATGCCTTTTGAGAATCTAGATCGATGACATCACCTTCTTACATTGATTTTTTCATAAAAGTAATCAAGTAGATTTGTTAAACATGAATGATTTTATTGAAAGCAATGCTGAGAATCTTTTATTAAGCAGTGGTCTTCTAAATGGTTTACAATCTTATCTTGAATGATGGTTTCCGTAAGTGTACCACCTACAGATGTTATGCTAATTAGACAATAATTTCTAAAGCAGTTACTTATTGCCTTTTATTGAAAAAGGGTTTTACATTTGCAAGCTTTCATTCCTGTGGAACTTTCCTCATGACAAGTAATATATTTAAAAGAGTAGTCAAGGGTGTAGCTATCTCATATCTTGCCTCATACATTATCATCATGTAAAACTTATGTGGGCTTACTGTCTTGTATATTTTCATTCCATTGAGTGCTGATAGTGTATTCTCAGCGTCAGTATGTCTCAAAACGTTTTGTTCTCCTTGCAGTGAAATTGGATATGAAACATGAGCTGTATCTTCTGTAAAAATGTGAAAAATCATTGAATTCTTTTCTGTGGATTTGTTGTCTTGAACCAATGATTTTCAGCTATCAATGGACCAGTTGACTGGTTAATGACTCCCTTGCTTCTGAAATATCCATAAAACTTCACACTTACGTTTCCTTTGATGTATGTCTCTTGTCAGAGCAGACTTACTTAATGTGCTTTATCTATGTTAGTTTTTATCACTAAGTTTCATATGTGCTCTTTTCTTAAACAATGGACATTTCTTTGTCATCATACCACCATTTTAGCTTTGCATTGCAAAAGATCATGTACTATGTGTTGGCTCATAAAATGTCTGCAAAAAAAAACCTTATCTGCACCCCATGTATTTTCAAAGGTAATGTCACACTTACACTCTTCTTTGGCTTTGATTACCATCTGCAAACATCTGGGCATGGAATTGGCAAGGTTCCTGAAATATTTTTGTCCATGTTTAGGGTCCATAGGGTCTTGATCTCCTTAATGAGATGAGGCAGGAAGGAAGCTCGTCTTTCATCATTCCTACTGTTTTCAGTTGGGTTGAAGTCTGTATAGTTCCCAAGCCACTCCAGCAGAGTTGAATATTTTTCTCTGATAACCATTTCATCACCTTTCAAGCCTTATAGCAGAGTGTTCTATCCTGCATAAAGTGTTCACAACTTGGAACCTCATAAAAAGTAAGCAGATGATCCTCTAGTACCTTGATGTATTGCTCTCTGTTCATTGTAGTGTTTTTAGGTAAGAAGTACAACCCTCTCCTACTCACAGCACCACCAAAGCAACCCAAGATCATCACGCTATCTGAGGGTTTCATCTTTGCTCTAAAATGAGTCATACCAAGTGGCACCCTCCAGCCTCCTCACCCTTCCCTGCCTTACTCTATTGTTGCTTATTATGTAATTTTTGTAAATGAGTCATTTGCATTTTATTGCTTCATAAGCAGGGATGTGGCATATGGCTTGCAGGAGGGAATGTGATGGTCCTTTTTGCTGGCAATGTTGAATGGTTCTTTGAGAGACATTTCCTAAAGTTTTGGATGGCTTTTCTTGGAGTTCAGTGGCTGAGGTGCAAGGTTGCTCCAAATTTCTCATTGTAGGAGGTTATATGTAGATCTATAAGTTTTCTTTGGGCAACCAAGGATAGGTTTTGATAGTGGGATGACATTGTCAGGGAGGCCACGAGCACTGGCAAACAGCTACCTGATCATGCATTCCGAGTGCCCAGTGTGCTTAGGAATCGCACATGTACCCACATTTTCTTGCTTACAAGTGAGAATTTAGGCTTTCCCCTCCTTAAATCCTCCTTACAGGTAAGAATAAATCATCTTGAAGCACCCAGAAACAAAATTCCCAAAATAAAGTGGCAGCCAGGAGGAGTAAAGAAAGATCATCCTTTTCTAAATATAGCCTGGGGCACACTGAGGTGGGTTGTTGGTTCCCATACCATTAGAAACTTAAGTCTCAGCAACCAGATGTACAGTGATTTCATCCTAAGAGCATCATATGCTTTTACCCACAATAAACCTTAGCCATGTTTCTCCGCTGAAAATTTATGGGGATGGACAAGGTTTTTGCGGACACTGCTTTAAACATTTTGCTGAAGCTCTCCAAGCTATACCCACGTAACTTTCATTAATGATATCATTCCAAGTTTGCCTGACAAGAGCAATGCAAAGATCTTTAAGATCTGCAAGTCTAAATCTGGTATATTTTCATAGCTTTCATGATGACCAGCATTATGGGCAGTGTTGAAAGTTAAAAGCAATTTGCTGGCAATCACTTGTATCAAACTTCTCTCCAACTTGAACACTGATGATTAAATCCTCGTTTATACCTAGAACTAAATTTGATATATTCTCATTGAGTAGATTTCTCAACTAATTGTATTAGGGCACTGTCAAGCAGATCTAGGTAAAGGTCATTCCCCAAGCTACAAGAAAGGGATTCTCCCCACATAGATGCCATTATGTGAAAATTTCCAACTTTGATAGAATATTTTCATTGCTAATTTCTGCTGTCTGATGATTGTCTTTCATCTATCTCGAGTGTTTTTGCAGGGAATCTATAGATTAATTTGTTCCCTGTAAATTAATACTACTGTTATTTTCTTATGAAACTGATCTTTGATTTCCACAAGAAAGAAGTTTAGTTTATCATCAGCTGCAACAAATTTCTGTGCAAGGAGTGTCCCTTTTATCACTGCCTGGAGGTCCATCTTCTTAATCAGTTTCCCCTGCAGTACCATGTCAAATGCTTTCTGGCATTTTATATGCAAACAATACCCTCAACCTTTTCCTTTGTCTGATATTAAGCTCCCTCAAGGTTCTGTACTATCCCCTACACTCTTTTTCAATGATTTCCTCTCTTCCACAAATAACCAGGTGTACTCAAATGCTTATGGCTCAACATTGCATTCATCCACATTCTTCAATTCTGCTCCTTCTCTCACTTCATCTGCTTATCATCTTGACACAACTTCCTCAGTAAACCCAGACAGAATATCTCAGTGAGGTAGATGAAATATAGTTAAGTTTAATGCCTTCAAGACCATTTTCTACCCATGTCTATCAAAAACTCCTCACAACTTTTGTCTCTTCTTTGACAGCTCTGTAATTCTACCTCTTGACTTGATGAACATACTTGGTATTACTGTAATATCCATGCTTTCTTAAAAACCCCACATTACTGAAATGGCTAAGTCTGGCTCTGAGAAACTGAGAGTCCTGTTTAGATGTTGAAATTTCTTCTGAACAGTTGCTCCATTTATACAAGGGATTGATTCATTCACATCTGGGGTGGTTCTAGCTCTGCATCCTCACTTGACAGAGGTGAGTCAAAAGCAGTCCATAGTATAAGTTCTCCCAGGCTCATGTCAAAACTTGACCCTCTTACCCTGTGCAGCAGTGTTGGTTAACTTTCCCATTTCTATAGGTATTACTCTGGCTATTTCTCCCAAGAGCTGACTGCTTGTATGCCCCTACCTTAGCTAGACCATACCATACTCGGCAAGCTGCTGCATCACATGATTGTGGCTGTTGGCAACTCAAGGGTGGGCCATTTTGATAACTATTTCCTTCCCAACATCTCGAAGCTTTGGAACTCTACCTCCTTGTGTCTTTCCCAGTAACTATTACCTGGCATATTGTAAAACACAGGTTTTTCACTTTGTCCAAAATTCTTAAATACTTTCCCTTGTCCCTTCTTTTTCCCTTTCATAATCTTCTCTATATTTCAATTAAGGCCCGTCCTAGATGTGGATTTTGCATGTGACTGGAGCCTCCAGCGTAAAAAAAAAAATCTTAAAAATCTAAGATGTTTATTATGCATGACCTTCTTTCCCAGAAACCATATTCTCTCTCACAATGGTAATTTTGCCTTTGCAAGAAATTGTCTACATGCTTTCTGATTATCTTTACCAGTTCCTTACAGGCACACTTAATAGTGAGGCTGGTCTGTGGTTCAGTGCCTCCTCTTAACCTCATTTCTTATAGACAGGTATAAAGTTTGCTATTATCCAATTCCTTGGCACTGCACCTTTATTCAGTGACATCATGAGCAGTACTTTAAAAGGTTTTTAAAGTGTAGCTACACACATCATCAGCAAATGAAATTTCGTGAGCCATGCATGGGTGAAGACCCCTTAGTATTTTGTTGATGTCTTTACTAGATATCTAAGACCCCCATTCCATTTCATTGGAGTTAGGGTTATAGTGGTTTTCACTGAGAAAACACTTTCGGTCTTTTCATTCAGATCCTTACATATCCTTACAGTCATCCTTTACAGCTTGTTCTCTTTAACCGACTGTTTACTTGTGTTGAATTTATGGAAAACTTTTGGGTTTCTTCCTTTTTTGAGCACAATAGGTTTTTCAAAAATGTGTGTTCCTCCATATAAGTTCTACTATACTTGTTCCCTGCTGTATTATGCTTTATAAACTTTGGCTGACAGGAGTGCTACCTTTATCTTTTCTGTAACACATTTTGAAGCTCCTTTGCTTGTTGATGTCTTTTATTGATCCATTCCTCTGTCTTTTTTAACTATCCCTATATATTTAAGGCTAGAGGTACCCAGGTTCCTCCCTTCATTATACATTTCACAACTTTTCACCCCAGTACTTAGGTTTCAGGTTACTGAATATCATTTCCCAATTTATGTTAACATAGAAACTGTTAGTTTCCACAGTTAAATATTTCCTCTTTAAATGCTGTCTCATCTTGGCTCTTTTAACTTATTCATTTACCACATAATCAAACTAAAGCATTACATGATCACTTTTTTCAGTTGATTTATCACAATATATTCTGATTATGAAGGTAAGATCTTGTAATGACAGCAAGAAGTTGAGAGGTATTCAGTAGCCAAAACAGGTTTTGAGAGCTTAAATTCCAGTTAGTAAATTAAATGAGGAATATGTCCAAGTTATGTCATCATAAGGTTTTTCCTCTAGGAAGAGTTTCTTCAACTGTGTACTCCAAAAATTGTGTCATCAGCATGTTAAAGTGGTCAGAGCATGGGGCCTAAAAGCGGGGGTTTTGTTTTCACATATCCCACTAATGATAGGATAAGGATATACTAAATGATCTTACCTGAAATGAAGAGCTGTAAGCACATCAACAACATCCTGACTCTTATGTATTAACAGAAGGCAACAAGCATTGCTGTGGATCCATATGAGGACCATTAAGTTTCTAACGATGAACACCCTCATGTGTATTATATAACTGAAGATACACCAACAAAAAAGAGTTTGGCCCCAAGAAATAATGAAAATAAACTTAAGAACATGTGATTTGAATCTTATGTTTTGGTTAAATAAATAAATAAATTTCATAAATAGAGATTTTGTCAATCCTTCAGTATTTACTAGACTGATCTTTGTGTTTACTGGCATGTTACTAGAATCTAGTTTTTGGTCCAGACATTTAAAAGCCTTCTCATGTGTTTTGTTACGTCACTTGAGTAGCAAGTCACATTCAGAGCATTTGAAATTTTAGAAGCTTGAGCTTTGGGGTTTATCTTGTGTTTCATAACACATTTTTTCCCACTATAGACAACTGTTTAACGTATTTGGTTGACCAACACACATTATTCATGGAAGATAGTTAGGGGTTCTCTTTTTTCCTGTCCATAGACCATACAATCTTTCTCCTCTCCATAAATAGATTGAACAGTCATGGTGACATCACACACCTTTGCTGCAAATCAGCCTTCACCTGGATCCACTCACCCTCCTTTTTTACTTACATGAACACACACCTTTCTTTGTTGATAAAAATGTGTTACATATTTGTAACACATTCCACAAACAGATTTATCAAGCCTATCCCATGCTTTCTCCTGATCCAAAAATGCTACATACATGCCCTTCTGTTTCTCATAAGTATTTCTGATTCACATTCTTCAAAGGAAATACCTGATCCACACAATCTCTGCCTCCCCTGAAATCACTTTGGTCCTCCCCAATCTGATGCTCTGTGCATTCCATCACCTTGTTAGTTACCACTTTCCGTTACTACTTTCAAGATACTCTGTCTATCCTATCTATATCTCTGATGCTTGCTCTCACTTGGAACTCCATCGAGGGGGTGTCCATGACAATAGTCTCCATAACTAGTGAACTCCGGTTTTCTTCTTGGTCTCAATTTAGTGCCTTATCCTTGACATGCCACAGCAGAGGGCAACTTTAGTGCAGTGTTTGCAGAGGCTCCTACCTAATGTTCTTACTGACTGCTACCTAATGCTCCAATCTACTACTTCTACTTAATGGTCCTGCATAAATTTTCTGTACTATTGCTCCTACCATATTGCCAAAAGGCAGGGATATCACATATTGCTTACCACTGGATAATCTAGAGTTAAGAAGAAAGGTATGTGAGTTTAAGTGTTGTCAAATATGTGACAAGAAGAGATCACATGTTTGTGGACAGAATGCTAGTCCATGTGTGGGTGAGGCAGAAAGAAAAGACTGCTATCTGGGTCAAACTAGTGTAACTTGACATCCACTAAAGTGCTGGCTTACCATGCAGCTGACACTAAACCTAGGCAGGTAGTACTAGTAATTTACCTCCCTAATCAATGACTGCCTACCAGCTACTACCTACTCTCAATAAACTTATACCTCTGTACTTTGAACACTCATCTTTCTTCCCATTGCCTCTATCCCATGGCATTATACTGCTATTCTTGAGGCACCTTACCATGATGCATACATACATTGAAAATCTTAGCTAGCTCACTATATCCTCTCTGGCAATCTTGCCACATTTCATATCTGGAGGTCTTTACCCACTACCTGTATCTTTTCTCTTAACCACTTCCCATGACTTTCACCTTGCATACTTTCCTGATCTAAACACTACATCATCAAACTTGTCATCAAACATTCAACAAACTCGCTTCATCTTGTCTTCACCTTATCTCCACCTGTTACCGTTTTCCCATTTGCCCTCTTCTGATATTCTCACTTTTTTTGCTTGCATTATAAACCTTCTTCAAAAACATTTAGTTGTTTTCCCAGAAGTTTGCTGGTACAGGGAATGTCTTTAGTATGGAATAGTTAGAAACAAGCTGTTGTCAGACTAGCAATTTTTCCAAAGTAGAGAGAGTAAACATTTCCAAGGATCCTGAAGATTTAGCTAACAGCAGTTATGCAAGCCAGTTTTATAAATAGAATACAGTTGTATAGTTCACAGCACTGTTATGCTAACATCCATTGTGATAATATTTAAAAAAGATTAGTTATCTGACTCCTTCCCTTATTATACTATGTGACTATGTGTATTCTAGATAGTTGTTTGCATCATGTCCCACATATTGCTCCTTAAAAATATCCTTATTTAGAGTTTGGTTATGTTGCAGTTTTAATGAAAATTATGCCTATCATTATTGAGTTTATGATGAGGAGCTGTCACAACTTCACAATATCCCCATTTTTATAAACCAGATTTTTTTCACTTTTTCTTGAAGGTCATGGGAATGCCATCAACGAGCTGAAGTTCCATCCTCGTGACCCCAATTTACTTCTGTCAGTCAGCAAAGATCATGCTCTGAGGATGTGGAATATTCGCACTGACATTCTGGTGGCAACTTTCGGTGGTGTAGAAGCACACAGAGATGAAGTGCTAAGTGCTGTAAGTAGATTGCTATGATTTTGAAATATATCTATAACTACAATTGTGCATAAGATTTATTTGAAGTCTTGTCAGATTATTAGACATGACCCTTATGGATGCATCAGAAATGTGTGATGTGTTTGTAGTCATCTTTAAGACTGAGTCTTGATGTGTGTGGTATTCATGGCCCTAGTGCTGATACAGTTCTACTTTGACATACTTGCCACTGCCAACTAAGAGGGTGATGGAAGGATTAGTGGAATAAGCTTTGAGGTATCATGCCCTTGTTACTCAGGAATGTGAGAGGTGTCCATAGAATAGAATGACTTGGATTGATTCAGTAATGGGGAGGGGGGGCATTGATATGAACTAGTAGGATGAATCAGGACATGTGAAGCAATAATGGCAACCATGAAATAGTGTGGAGCTTGGCTATGGATGGTAAGTTCAGGATTGATGATATTTTACATAACAACATTAGATGGTATTTGTAGATGGTCATTGATTGTGTCTTCCTAACCATACCTTTTAAATGTAGGTAACAGGGAACAAATATGAAAAGAAACTGATGGAATGGGCAGCAAGACCAGGAATATTAGACATAAGATAATACACACCCCTGCAAATGTAAATAATGACACTTGAGCAAAGCCCTAGAAAATACATACAATAAGGAAACCATCGAGGTTGATATTTATGACTGTGCAACTAAATGACCGAACTCCAAACTAAATTGGAATTCTTATAATGATTATTTTTCATACTTGTGAGGAACAGATAAAGAAAGGATGCAATTGTTCACATCCATTCTCTAGTTCTCATTTATTGCGAGCTAGCACCGGGAAACAGACGAAGAATGGCCCATCCACTCATATACACACACAGACACACACACACACACACATATATATATATATATATATTTATATAT
>JAUUDZ010003046.1:0-11876 GCA_032361705.1 Panulirus versicolor | reverse complement strand
GTGGACGTGTATGAATATACATGTGTATGTAGGTGGGTTGGGCCATTCTTTCGTCTGTTTCCTTGCGCTACTTCGCGAACGCGGTAGACAGTGACAAAGTAATATATATATATATATATAAGAACTCGTTTCCTGTTTAAACCGGCTGATAGCGATTATCTTACAACTTCTACTTTATGTGATATGTCACATATAATATTTCAGTATAACTCGTACCATTTCCCTATACGACTATTTTTGGTCACGAATCAGTCATTCAGCGAGGTTGTTGCCCGAGTAATTCGGTGTATATTTGATACATGTTGTTATACGAGCGTCTCGACCGCACATCCCAGCAGACGGCGCAATGTGTAGATACCGCTGTATCCTGCAGATTTATATTTCCATTCTAGATATTTCTATGGCCTCTCTCATCTCTCATTCTCCTCCAATGTATTCTAGACGAATCGTCTGCCATTTTGCGTGTCCAATGATGTTCTGTCCTGTACTTCAGTAGGAGTTCATGTATACACGGATCACAGCTTATTATATAGCTAGATTATCATATCTCTTCACATACAGATAATTATGAATAGATTTACGGAAGCTAATGTATTCATAACCTGATTAAAAATGGAAAGCTGATATGCACCATACTGTAAGAGTACCTATTTATGTGGAGGCTTATTTAAGCGTATTATCTTATGTATGCCTAGTGACGTGTACATTTAAACTTATGTATACATATAAGCTTATATGTTAGTGGAAGTTTCTCTCTCTTTATGTATGAATATAAGTTTATGAATAAGTACACCTGTATTGATATGGAGAAACTAATGTATAAGGGAAAGTTTCCGTATACATAAAAGTTGATGAATACATCTATTCATAGTTGATTACATAAACAAATGTGAGCAGATTCTGAACCTTCCGTCTCATTGTGTGTGTGTGTGTGTGTGTGTGTGTGTGTGTGTGTGTGTGTAATTATCTATATGTACTGCACGAAGAGGGAGTTTTACATTTGTGGGGCCCCATCTCTTAAACATTTTCTCCTATCAAACATCTTTGTATGGTATTAACATTGACTATGTCCTCAGTCAGTCTCTTCCATTCATTAACCGGTCTTGGATATAAAAGTATTTATTTACAACATCTTTCACAAGTTTTTTGCTTAATGTCGTATTATGTCCTGTGGTTGCTCTATCCAGATATCTTTCGTAAAGACATTCACTGTCTTCGTGATCTCATCCCCAACAGACTGCATACTCGTCTCTTTCTCCAAGATTCTTGCATTTACCTCCCTAACAACCTCATCCCTAAACAAATTAAGCAACCATGGTGACATCACGCACCCCTGCTGTAGACGAACCTTCACTGTAAACCATCCACTCTTCTCTGTTCGTACTCGTATACATGCCTTACACCCTTGAGAAAAACTCACTGCTTCTAGCAGCTTACCATATACTCTTAATACCTTCCACAAAGCATCTCTATAAACCCTATCATATGCCATCTCCAGATCCATAAATGCCACATACAAATTCACCTGTTTTCTAAGTATTTCTCACACACATTCTTCACAGCAAACCACTGATCCACACAGCCACACCGTTATTTTTATCGCACGAAAAATATCTCTTTCAATTCTGGTCCGTGAAGCATCTCAAAATCTGGAAGCGGTAACCATACATTCATACGTGCAAAAACGCCATTTTTACCTTCATATATTTCTACATCTCAATCGCTTCCCACAATGAAATACTACAGTTTAACCCCGCAACAAAATGAATATGTTGGACATAACGATATCGTATTCTCTATCCAGGAAACCCCATATACTGGACATTGCAAAACCTACTTCCCATTAGATCAGGGTGTTTAATAGGCGAAGCAGTTAGGTTCCTAGCAAGCAGCTTTTCCATAATCATAGGATCTTATTCATCCCAATACTGCTGCAACTTTCTCATAGCCAGAGTGGAATCAAAAGCTTTCGCTCTCATTACCTCTCCACTTATAACCTTTCCAAATATCTCTCTCCTTCTCTTGTTATGTTGCTACTCTTTATCATACAGTTCTTATTTCGGCAGTGAAATGTTTCCTGTGTTCCAGGCTCACATAACATTAAACTTCTGGCAATTTGAACTTCAGCCACGGGAATTTTCCTTCAACATTATTGTAACTATGATGTCATTATTCACGGCTGGACACTTTCCCTTCCTATGAAATTCGTACGACTGAAGCTGGTGTTGTGTTCACTGCTCATAATTCTGTAAATCAGTGTGTTTAGCTTTACACTGGCATCAAAAGCTGGTGGGATTACATCAACAGCGTTGGCACCACAAGCTGGTGGGACTTACATCAGCAGTGTTGGCACCACAAGCTGGTGGGATTTACATCAGCAGTGTTGGCACCAAAAGTGAAGTATAACATCTCTACAGCTTAAAGTAAAGGTCAAAATATATATGGCAGAATCCTATACCTTGTCTCTCGATACAAGGAGACAGACATACTGCACAGTAGCTGGGGATTTAAGTTATAATAGAGAAAGTGACTAAAAAAGTTTCTATGGAGATGAAGAACCTAGGAAGAAAATCTCCTGCATCAGCAAATGACTGAGCACACTAGAATCAATGGAGCTGATGCATCATCATCATGACATCTTATCTTTACACATAGTACCATAGTAAATGGAAATATCAGATATGATACATCATACGGAAAAAAAGTGATCATGTAATATTTATGTTCGATCGTATGGTTGATGAGAATAGATGAAATGATAAGATAAGAAACCAGATTCAAGGACTATATATGATCGTTGAAGCTTCTCAGAGTAAAGGACTGGGGACAGGATCCCCATTCGTCTACAAACAAACCGGAAGGGTTCAGTAAAAGATGTTTATAGGCAAAAGAGCTTTGGGTTATAGGCAGCACAGCATTTTATATATAAGACAACCAGCATTTTATATATAAGACAGCAAAGAACGAGCACAACAACATAAGAAGAAGGAAAAAAGAAACTTTGGAAACATTATTATGGACGGACAGGTAAGGAAGCAATCCAAAACTTTTCTGTCAGTTTATCACAAGTAAATTATCAGTTAAAGAACAGCTGATCAGATTAAGGAACTCAGAGGAAGAGTTGCAGTGAACGATGTGTAAGGAGATGAACGAGAAGTTCAGAAGTATTTCACAATGATAGATTCCTTCCATGGATAGAAAATCAGCTTAGTGGTAGGGAACATGAAGACTGTCAAAGGAGCTCCCTCGAATTGGAGTTCCCTGTGGTGTGCTACAAGGCTGGCACCACTACTCTTCGTGATCTACGTCAGTCACTTGCCAGAATGACTACTTATACATGGATATGTTTGCAAATGAAATTTATGACGGAAATGAAGAAAGATGAGGACTGAATCAACTTACAAGAGAAGGTGTGAACAGCTCCGTAGCTGCTTTGGTACATGGTATATGAAATACAGTCCAAGTAAATGCAAAGTAATAATGGAACACGGTGACAGAACTCGAAACGAATATCAAGCGTCAGGAAATGATTTGTAGAAATATGTTGAAAAGGGACTTGGGAGTCGATACTGTACTGCACCTGCTGCCAGAGCTTCACCTCATAAGGACTGAGGAGACAGACTGTCTGCCGTCAAAAATTGAAATTGCCTTTAAGTATACGGATAAGAAAATCATCACTGTTCGGGGTGTAAGCTGGCCTAAAAACAAGAACAGTCCTTATAATTTTGGTCACTCTTCATAAAGAAGCATAAAGAAATGATAAAAAAGATGCAGTGGAGGTCCACAAAGCTGGCACCAGAATCTAGACAGGTAACTTATATTGAGATGTTGGAGACTATAAACCTGCCTATCGTGGAGGAGAGATGAATACTGGGTGACTCAATCACATATTTCAAGTTCCTTAACTAGTTTGACGATGGCGACTGTAAACAGTTCTTCGAAAGTTACAAAGATAGAGCAAACATAAGCCATAACATGAATTTAGGTAAGGGACTTGTTAGAAAATACGTAAAGAAATGCTTTCATAGCATCTGAATAGTGGGTGAAAGGAGTAACGATGTAATGAAATCCTAAATGCTGATAGTAAACAGGTTCAAGAAATAGGGTCCTAAGGCTTATTGTACCAGTGGGCTGTATATTTAGGACAGAGAAAAGGTATTTCACACTTCTCAAAAACGAAGAAAAAGAAATCCAGGCGGGCATAAAGGGATTTGTTTTGCTGGATGTAGAGTTGTCAACAAGAGTTAGTTGAGGTCTCCTGTTAGATACGCCATTTCCAGGTGGAAAAAGTAACCAGTGGCGTTCCAAGGGGATCACTCTTGTGGCTGCTACAATTCCTGTGTTGATTGATTGCTTGAAGGCTGTGAATCGTGCACGAATATATTCGTACGTAAGGCCTAAAACACAAGAGTAATGCGGACAGTTTACGGATGTGGCAACCTATGAAAAGACTAACACTTCATCATTGCTCAGGAACATGGTTCATGAAATACAACCAGTCAGATGCAAAATTATAAAGGTGAGGCATAATTGAATGAGGCAAAGCTGGCTCCTCTTCCACGGAAACAATTACAGGAATCTCGCTGTGAAGGACTTAAAAGTTCATAAAGTCACGGGAAAACCTCATTATAAAAACCGTCGTAGGAGCAGATCATAGACTGGTCACAAATGCTTTAAAACATGAATAAAGGGTTATGCAGTAACTCAGAATACGCAGGCCCACTTAGGTCGCTCAGTTTCAAGAGGCAGACGCTCTAGTTGGAGAAATCCAAACGAGGTTAAATAAAATATTGTACCTGAAATAAAGTCATTTTAAAGGCAAAATATAGTTATCAGTCATGGACTGGCTTATCCCGAAGTGGAAGGATGAAGAACACAAGGGAAATCAGGATTGTTGTTTGAATTACTCAGTTTGGTAATGCTGCCTTGGAAATGTATTTGGAGATAAAGAACCAGTCAACTAAAGGGATAATGTTAACCAAGAAAGAGAAATCAGAAAAGACGTGAGGAAATAAATCTATAACAAAGAATTACTGGAAATGAAATAAAGTAATTGATAAAGTAGTAATCACGGAAACATTATGAAAATTACCAGATCTTAAGAGACGTTAAGAGATGGGGCCCCACAAATGAAAAACTCCAGAAACACACATACTCTCAAGATAGAACAAGGATGAACGCTCTTCAAAATACACATATGAAAACTTAAAACATAAACAACAGAAAAATATACTGAAAGATGTGCGTCAAAATATTATTATTCTCTTTGTGTCTTCCTTTGTCATGTCTGACAGTATTACCGGGAATTGGGACAAGACCATTAACACACTCATCCATGTGTTTATGATACTGAAGTGTTGGATCTTACATTAAATTCTATCACATTACTGTAAAATGAATCACCTTCTAAAGCTTTTCATGAAATAAATCAACTAAACCTTAACTGTATCTCAAGTAATGAGTTTACCCGAGTCTCTTGGTTTACCTGGACAGCCTTCGCCTCCCGTTTCAAGTGCATTACTCAGTAATAGATCACTGGAAGCTGCACGATAATGCTGCATCAAACCAATGTTCTAAACATTGCAGACGTCCTGCTGTATGACATCCAACATATCATGATCATTATAATCAGATTAACGATTGTTCTCTTAGTATTCATGAAGATTCAGGTGAATCCAATTCAAATATTATTTTTTTTTCTTTCATCTTTGCCCTTCTTCTCATTTCATTCTATAATATTATGGTATACCCGTGCCAGTTTAGTATCTGATTGATAGTGTTGTAAGACTGCTCACTGGCACGGAGAGCATTATCATATTCATATAATACGATAAATAAAACAAGAATATTATACTAGATGAAATCTCCTTGTGGATGGGAAGGATACAAAAAGACCTAAACAAAATGGTGTGCAACGCTCAAGTCATGAAGTAACACAGCCGAAGTCACAACACATTCCTCTTGTCCCACATTGCCTTACAATTAACTGTAGCAATGAACCTAAGTCGCTGGAGGACTCGGATCCAACTTCCACGACTTAGGCACCTGGGCCACTGTTTCTGGGCCTGAACACCTGAACTAAAGTCTTCAGAAGAACTGAAGCCAAGTCCGAGGGCCTGATTACGTTATTAAAGTTCTCATACATTTTAGGTACAAATTCCAAAGCCTGATTAGCTGACTCCAACTGTCAGGAACTGAATACCTGGCCCAAATATCCTGGGCTCGATCACTTGGACCCAAATCTCTAGAAGGCTCGTATCTAAGTCTCAGGTCTTCAGCTGCATGGATTTAAATCACCAGAAATAATGGAGCCAATTCAATGGCTTGAGTACCTAGGCCTAAGATAGTGGAAGACCTTGATGAAGTACTAGGGCCTGAGGACCAGGAACCAAATTTTTGGAAGGCCTAGCTTCAAGTTCTAGGGTCAGAGTACCTGGAACGATGTCTTTGAAATGTCTGGATATAAACTGTATGGCCTCAGTATCTAGAGCCATGTTTCTGGAATGCCAGAATCCAATTCCTTTGTGGGGCCTAGATCCATACTCCAAAGCCTTGGAAATTTTATTTCAAGTTTTTGGAAAATCGACACCCAAGTTCCAGGACTCGAATGTTTGGATCTATGTCTGTATAAGGCCTATAACCAAATTTCAAGGCATGAATTATTAGGTCGATGGCACAGGCTTAAGTTTCTGTCCCGTGTAGCTAGATCCAAGGCCCTATATGGTTTGAAAGACATCTTTCAGGCCTCCAGTGCCTGGATCTAACTCTCCAAAAAGTCAAAACCTAAGTTTCAGGGCTGAGTCCCTGGATAAATGCCTTTGGAGGGCTTAAACTTAAGTTTCAAGGTTGAAAACCTGGAACAAAGTTTCTGGCCCGACTTGGGACGTGGGCCCGAGTCTCAGGTATGAAAGAGCACATCCAGCTACAGCAGAGCAGCGGTTCAACGTGGTTGTTATCAATACTTGCTAAACCCAAGACTTGTAGTAATCATCTTGAAGTCAGTCGTATCATAAGATAATATAGATGATGAATAAAGATCCAAGGTTTGTATGAAATTATGAATGTAGAAAAGTGAGTAAAGAGTGTTAACGGTTGCAAAATAAAGTTGAGCAAATAACGTTGAAAATCCAACTGAAACAGTCTTGAGGTTTTGATACAATGAAATACAGACGGAAATGTCTTATCTTGGGAAGACTTGACAGGCATAGTAAAGAACTAGGTAAACAATACAAAGTAACTAATCCCACTTTAGAAAATACTAACAATATCATAACGGATAAAAAGGTCACCGATGACTAAATTAATATATAAGGAAGTATAAAGTGACAAAAATATGTACAAAAAGCAAACAATTACCGTTCAGAAGCAAAACAGAGAAACCTAAAGAGGATGAACTGAGGTAAGCAACATCATCTGCTGCTGGAGGATCATCTTGCAGTGAAAGTTGGAGGTTCGTGAACATGTCCTTGACCACGGGCAGGGGTAAGTGAGCTACTCCAACGCTGACACTGCTGACCACACCAGACCATTGTTACAGGCAAGGAACTGGCCCTCCTGCCAGTCCTCATGCACAGTTGCACCAAAGAAAAAAGTGACTGTCGGAAGTACCTGTAATGCCAGTCTAAAAGCGCCGCCTTCCAGCTGAAGTTGGTACTAGACCTACTATGATGCTAGTTTGCTAGGCGGCCGGATAGGCCATGCAGGTGGAACATGGCACATCACCTCCCCCTCCTCCGCCTCTGGTTATCAAAGGACAAAGCTTAAAGCACATTAACGTACGATATCTCCCCTCCTGGTATTGATGATCCGTCTTTTATGTATACAAAAAACATCCTGTATATCAAGCTGAAACATTATGTATATCTAGCAAAAGCATCCTGTATATCCAGCAAAAACATCAGGGCTATCAAGCAGAAACATCTTGTATACCAAGCAGAAACATCAGGGCTGTCTAGCAAAAACATCCTGTACATCTAGCAGAAACATCCTGTATATCCAATAAAAACATCCTGTATATCTAGAAGAAACATCCTGTACAACTAGCAAAAACATCCCGTATATCTAGCAGAAACATCCTGTATATCTAGTAGGAACATTCTGTATATCTAGCAAAAGCATCCTGTATATCTTCCAGAAACATCTTGTATTTCTAGAAAAAACATCCTGCATATCAAGTAGAAACATTCCGTATACCGAACAAAACATCCTGTATATCAAGTAGAAACATCCTGGAAATCTAGTAGAAACATCTTGTACATATAGCAAAAACATCTCTTATGTTTAGCAGAAACATTCTGTATATCTTGTATAAACATCTTTTATATCTAGTAGAAAATTCTTGTATATCTAGCAGACACATACTGTATATCTAGTAGACACATCCTGTATATCTAGCAAAAACATATTGTATATCTAGAAGAAACATCCTGGATATCTAGCAGACACATCCTGTGCATCTGGCAGAAACATCCTGTATATCTAGCAGAAACATTCTGTATATCTAGCAGAAGTATCTGGGATATCAACCAGAAACATCCTGATATCTAGTAGAAACATCCTGTATATCTAGCAGACGCACCCTCTATATCTAGCAGAAACTTGTGGGTTATCAACCAGAAACATCCTGTATATCTAGCAGAAACATCCTGTATATTTAGCAGAAGCATCCTGTATATTTAGCAGAAGCATCCTGTATATCTAGCAGAAACATTTTGTATATCTAGCAAAAACATCCTTTCTATCTAGTAGAAACATCTTGTATATCTAGTAGAACGTCCTGTATATCTAGTAGAAACATCCAGTATATCTAGCAAACACACCTTGTATATCTAGTAGAAACATCCTGTATATCTAGTAGAAACATCCTGTATATCTAGTAGAAACATCCTGTATATCTAGTTGAAACATTCCGTATATTTAGCAGAAACATACTGTATATCTAGCAAAAACATCCTTTATATCTAGGGGAAATACCTTGTATATCTAGTTGAAACGTTCTTTATATCTAGTAGAAACATCCCGTATATCTAGCAAACACACCCTGTATATCTAGTAGAAACATCCTGTATATCTAGCAGAAACATCCAGTATATCTAGCAGAAAAATCCTGTATATCTAGTAGAAACATCGTGTGTATGAAGTAGAAACATCGTGTATATCTATTAGAAACATCCTATACATCTAGCAGAAACCGTGTATATCAAGTAGAAACATCTTATATATCTAGCAGAAACCGTGTATATCAAGTAGAAACATCTTGTATATCTAGCAGAAACCGTGTATATCAAGTAGAAACATCCTGTATATCTAGTAGAAACATCGTGTATATCAAGTAGAAACATCGTGTATATCTAGTAGAAGGAAGCATCCTGTATATCTAGCAGAAACATCTTGTATATCTAGCAAAGAACAGGAGCAGCGGCAGCAGCAGCAGCGTGTATGGTGGTGACAACAAGATCAAGAGGAGCATTAGCAGCATTGACGTTGGTAGTGACAATATCAACAATAACAACAACAACAACAACAACAACAACAGGAGCAACAGCAGCAGCAGCATCGAAAGTGGTGATGACTGCAACAACAACGAAAACAACAACAACGGGAGCAGCACAGCAACAGCATCGAAGGCGGTGTTGACAACAGCATCAACAGCAGCAACAACAACAGGAATAGCAGTAGCAGCCTCATGGAAGACGGTGGTGACAACAACACAGCAGCAGCAGCAGCAGCTGGGTTAATAAGAGTGGTGGAGGGAACGGTGGTGGTGAGGTTATACGAGCTGGGCTGGTTAACCTACCTTGTACACCCGAGCACCACCTCATGGTCACCAGCCGGGACATAGTCTTAGTGGTCACCAGCCGGGATATAGTGCCAGTGATCACCAGCCGGGACATAATCTCAGTGGTCACCAGCCGGGATATAGGGCCAGTGATCACCAACCGGGATATAGTGCCAGTGGTCACCAGCCGGGATATAGTGACAGTGGTCACCAGCCGTCATATAGTGACAGTGATCTCCAGCTGTCATATAGTTACAGTGGTCACCAGCTGGGATATAGTGCAAGTGCTCACCAGCCGGAATATAGGGACAGTGTTCACCAGCCTTGATATAGTGAGTGTTCACCAGCCGGGATATAGTGGCTGCGTTCACCAGCGGAAGCATAGCAGTTTTCACCAGCCGAGTTGTAGTGCCAGTGGTCACAAGCCGGATCATAGTGGCAGTGGTCACAAGCCGGGTCATAGTGGCGGGGGTCACAAGCCGGGTCATAGTGCCAGTGGTCACAAGCCGGGTCATAGTGGCGGTGGTCACAAGCCGGGTCATAGTGGCGGTGGTCACAAGCCGGGTCATAGTAGTATTCCCATCCTCCAAGATGACCTCTTCTTCCAACCCGTGGTTCCTGTTCTGTGGCCATTCAGGCAAGGGATCAGGCATAACGGGCTTGGAAAAACTCTTCATCCTGACTCTCTTTCAGCATTTCTCACTGCCCGTGATAATTGCAAGTACCTTATCCGTGAGGCAAAGTGTTACTTTACCCAAAGAAAGAGCGATAACTTCTTGTGGTTCACCTATAGGTCTTTCTGGTCTCTAACTAAGGGCATCACTAATAATTCTGCCGATCGACCTTTCCTTTACTTTTCCGTTCTGACGGCACAATAGCTGTCTCTCCTGTAGACAAAGCAATCTTCTTTGGTTTCCGTTTCTCCTGCAATTATACCCTGGATGACCTTAACATTGCTTTACCCCTGATGCCCCCTCTTACTAATCCTATGCCCCTCCCCGTAATCTCTTTTCGGACTGTCCTAAAAGCACTTTTCTCTCTGGACACAAGCAAGGCTTATGGTCCTGGTGGCATCCAACCCCGTGTGTGAGCCTCCGAGCTTGCACTTGTGCTTGCTCGTCTGTCCCAACTCAGCTTAAAAACTAGAACTCTTCCTTCTTCTTGGAAGTATGCGTTGGTAAACCCCATCCTTATGAAAGGTGACTATTCTAACCCCTCTACCTATCGTCCTGTTGCTTGGATATTTATCTTTCAAAGTCTTTGAATCCCTCCTCAACTCTCATATCTTCACACATCTTGAATCTCATAGTCTTCTATCTGATCATCAGCACGGCTTATGTGAGAAAAGATCCACTAGTGATGTTCTTTCTTATCTTACTAATGTCTTTTGATAGAGTTTGGTATCAGAGTCTCGTCTCTAAGCTCCCTCTTCTGGCTTCCCTCCCTCACTTTGCTCCCTCACATCTAGCTTCCTCTCCGGCCTATCTTTCTCATTGGTTGTTGATGAATCAACCTTCCCACCCACTACCCAACTCCAACCCCTTCTCCATCGACAGTGGTGTCCCTCAAGGTTCTGTCCTCTCCCCTACACATAACCAAATGCACTCATACGCTAACGTCATTCGATTCTGCTCCTCCTTCTCCTTCGATTTGCATCTTGTCTCGACATAACTTCCTTAATAAATTCAAGCCTTGGACAGAATATCTCAGAGGGGCAGATGAAATCTGGTTAAGTCTAATGCCTCCAAGACCCAGTTTCCACCTATCTCTCTATCGAAAACTCCTGACAATCTTTTTTCTTTTAACGGTACTGCAACTCCACCTCTTGACTCAGTGAACATACTCGTGTAATATCCACTCTTTTTCGGAAAGCCTACTTGACGAAAATAATTAAGTCTGCCTCCAAGAAACTGGGAGTCCTTATTAGGAGTCGAAATTTCTTTTCTTTTGAACAGTTGCTCCGTTTATACAAAGGAATATCCGTCCTTGTATGGAGTACTGCTCTCACACCTGGGATGGTTCCAAGCTCTGCATCCTTACTTGACAGAGTTAGGTCGTAAGCGGTCCGAGTCATAAACTGTCCCAGGCTAACTTGCAA
>JAUUDZ010003035.1:0-11876 GCA_032361705.1 Panulirus versicolor | reverse complement strand
CTCGGTACAGAAAAGCTGCCTTCCCTTCCTTACACCCTACTTTAGAAGCAGAATAGGGATTGGGTTCGTAACTTATCGCTTCACTCCCCTCCCTTTACTCCCTACGTTAGATTTTCGGTAGGGAATAAGTACACGTACACTTCCCTCCTTCCAAGGTAATTTCAGATGTTATTTCGGACTTTCAACGATTTTCCTAAGGTCACTCGTAGAGGCAATAAAAAAAATGGTGATTTATCACAGCCGTAAAACATTTGGCCGCTTGTAAATCATGTGTCGTGTGTGTAAATACGCTGAAAATGATAATCATACACACAAGGGAATAAAGTAGTGTATGGAAACGCATGGAATCACCCACACACACTCTAACAAATACAAGCACAGGTGCCCAAGTCTCTTTTCGTGCATCCCTGCACATTTCTATATATATGTGTACATACATGTGCACGACAACATAGGAATTTACTCCCAGTTGCCCTCTGGTATATATAATTGCAGATCTAGGCTAGAATTGCTGTTCATCCTTGGATAACCTTAGGTCATCGGTTATCTGTCCTTCCGCCATGGCCATCCACATTGTGGGCAGTCAAGACAAGGAGAGGTGGCTTGTTTCAGTAAGTGACTATTCCATCCTTGCTTCGATTGCAAATGACGTCTTGTGGTAATCTATCCCCCAAGGCTCTAAATGTATACCTGTGTGCCTAAGAGATGCACGAGTGGGCTTATTTGCATATTCAATCATCCTCTGACGTGTGTGTTTTTATTTGGTTTGATAGTTCCGAAATGACTGGTAATCGCTTGTCAATGAGGGTTCAGTTAATACTTTTTTTCTTTTTGGGTTTTGTCACATGATCTATTAAAGTTCATACGCCCTTTGTGATGTAGCGGATGGTGTTGTTGACTATGACGTACTCATGGGCCGCATGTGAAGAGTCTGGGGTAAACCCTGGAGAGTTTTGTGGGGGCCTGGATGTGGAAATGGAGCTGTGGTTTCGGTGCATTATTACATGACAGCTAGAGACTGAGTGTGACCGAATGTGGCCTTTGTTGTCTTTTCCTAGCGCTACCTCGCACACATGAGGGGGGAGGGAGTTGTTATTTCATGTGTGGCGAGGTGGCGATGGGAATGAATAAAGGCAGACAGTATGAATTATGTACATGTGTATATATGTATATGTCTGTGTGTGTATATATATGTATACGTTGAGATGTATAGGTATGTATATTTGCGTGTGTGGACGTGTATGTGTATACATGTGTATGTGGGTGGGTTGGGCCATTCTTTCGTCTGTTTCCTTGTGCTACTTCACTAACGCAGGAGACAGCGACAAAGTAAAATAATAATATAATAATAAAAATGTTGAAATTTATAGGTATGTATATGTGCGTGTGTGGGCATATATATATATATATATATATATGTGTGTGGTTGTATGTGGATGGGTTAGGCCATTCTTTCATCTGTTTCCTTGCGCTACCTCGCTAACGTGGGAGACAGCGTCAAAGTAAAATAAATAAATAAATAAAATATTAAGGATTTGTATCAGTTGGTGAAGACATGGAAAATTGCATAAAAGTCTTGGAGAAAGAAGTGACAAACATGGTAATTATGGCTGAGTTATGTAAGGAGAAGGGAGATGTCCCATTGAATTTTTGCTTTTGGAAGAAATATCATAACAGTCATGTCTTGATGTTCTCTTTATGTAATTCTATGGAACTGGAAGACTTTGGTAAAAGAAGATAGGTATAGAACTATAATATTTCTTAGAGGAAAAATGTTCCAATATCCTCCTTGCATGTGCCACCCAATCACTGTATTCACATTTGTAGTGTAAAAGTTTAAAAAATTCTCCTTATATTCATGTCTTTGGCTGTCTTAGATATGTATGTGTATGAGATAAGAGTGTGCATGAAAATAAGATATAGATCTTTAGTATAAAGAAATATCAGTATCCTCCCAACACTTGCTCACCAATCAACTTCATCCTGGATATTAGTGTGAAAGATATAATATTTTTGAATATATTAGTGTTATTAACCATCAAGACTGTTACTGTGTATGGAATGAATGTTATCAAAAACAAGCTTATTGGCAAGTAAATTTTTTTTGTTTTATCAAGTGCTGTCAAATTCACCATTCACACCCCCTCCTGGTACTCACTGTAGTGCTGGACTAGTGCCAAAACATAGGTAATGATATAACTTTCTTTGTATTTTCTGTTACTTTTGAATGCTAATCTATCATTCCATAGATTTTTCATTATGTGATGGAATATTCAGACCATGCCAGCTGTTAAAGTTGCAAAATGTTTGAACCATATTCTGTGTCTGTTTATTCAAAAATTCCATAAAATTCCAAAACCCAAACATTTCCTAGCCTGAAGGTTTAAGGATTTTTGATGTTTTACCTGAATAATTATTATGATTATTATTGGTAATATCATTGTTATTATTAACATTATTATTATGTTATTATTATTATTTATGTTATACATTCTTATCGATACCCTTGACTCTTTAAAACAAAAAGTTTTTGAGAATTTATATAAGGTATGACTCATAAAACACTTTTATTTCTGTGATTTGGTTTCACAGTATTTTTTTTTTTTTTTGACAGCTCATGCCAGTGACATTATATACCTTTGTTTGTATTTTCATTGGCTAAAGAGTTATGGAGTTTGTTCCAAAAGCAAATGTCTTTGAGCTCCTCTTTGTTCTGTAATTGCGTCTAAGGTATGAGCTTTGTGTATGATGTAATATTTCTTTCATTTTAAAAGGGAAATATCGCAGTTCAGTAATATAATCATAGCACAATATCTGCATGTAATTCATTTCTATTGATTTTCATGATTCGTAGTATTGATGTACTTATGTATAGAGATCCAGTACTTTTGTTCCTAGTGTTTTGTGCAGAATATTACTTACTAGTGATTTTTAAGTGTTTTTGGCTTTGGGGCTTGAAATGATCACTTCTTAATGTATGTAAATGTTTAAGTCATTCATTACACCTTGGGCAAATACACCTTTTTTACAACTCATTGCAATTAGGGTGTAGTATATGTTAAAATTTTTGAATCGCCCACTCAGCCTCAAAGTGAAATACACAGCTACTAATCACTGTATTGGCATTCCATGCATAGTTACAAGATGCTATACCCTAACTTCTTCCATACATTGGTTAGCAGATGTGGAGATTTTAAAGAAGCCTGTACAAGATCTGTGCCCTCATGTTATGTAATAATTTGTGAAGCATTGACACTTACATGATGATAGATATTGTTTTGTGACAAAACATATCCAAGAATACCTCACATTTCACTTTGTATGTTTAACAGCAGTACTCCTTGAGTACCTCATACGTCTTGCAGCTTAGCAGCATGAATTAAAGAGAGCATATCACAAACAAAAAATCAGTCTTCAGGTTTTTTTTGTAATGTATTTTGAAAATTATATTACAGTTGATTGTAATAACCACTTATGAAAATATTTTAGAATCTTCTGCAGACTGTGTACAGTGGTTATAAAGAATGCTGTAGTGAAAGCACAAGTTGGAACTTTTAGATGTAAGATGTCATTTCCTTTTGAAATGCTTTTTGCATCTTAGTAGATGATAAAAGTAAATCTATAAATCATGTATTCTCTTAATTGAATACTGTATTTATTTAACAGTGGATAGCATGATCTGTTTTACTAGTGTGAGATTTTGAAGATACTTAACTATATACAGTGCATTGTTCTCATACCATAGGTAGATACTGGCCTAAACTTGTAAGAAGAATTCCTCCAGCATGTGTCCATTAGAAGATCAGGATGTCATATCTTGCCCATGTTGGTAGCTAAAAATAGTTTATTTTGGGCTGTTACTTAAAGTGGAGATAGCAGAGTGAGGAATTGAATTTTAGTCTGTTGTATCAGGAATTATGTCTAGCAGAATCCCTAAATTTTGTATCATGGGATTGGATCATTTGAATATTTATGGAAGTATGATGAAAATCTGAATTCAGTAAGTTCCCTCATCATATAAATAGCCATGATGATCAGACTTCACTATTGGTGTAAAAGTAACAAAGAAAAAAATATTTATATATTGGTGTTATATTACTCATCAATTTGTGAAGAAGCTTTGTTTTGTTGCATCAGAATGGAATTTACATGGTCATTGGTATATTTCTACAAAAAGGAAGTTTCCATGAAGATTTATGGGATGCCCCTTTCCACAGTACTGAAATTCTTAGGTTTAGATAACTGTGATAATGGTAGCTTCCATATATGCCCTTGCTAATTCATCCTGGAAGTTTATATTCAAGTTGAAGAAGGGAAGGGAATTAATCCTGAAAATCATAGCTTAAGGAAATGTAATAAAAGTTTGAATATATTTAGTCATTTATGATTACAAGAGTAGCCTTTTTTTTTTTCTTACTACAGATGATTGGCTTGTGTAAATTTGTAGTCTGGTTGAAGATGGTAGGCAGCAGAAATAACAATACACTGTCATCACAGTAACCTGATATTTTTCGTTGGATATTATATGATAATTTGCTGTTGTCCTTGTGCATGTCTTTTTTTTCCCCCCCTCCATCTGTCTTTGTTCTTGGGTCCTAATTGTATCATCCATTCTTGGAATGAAAAAATGAGGGATTTAAATGAGTTCTGAATTAGAACTCATTCTTTACAGCTGTGAGTAGGATGTGCAAATGACTTACAGCTATGAGTAGGATGCACCCAATGATTCTTGTGCTTGTGAGGAGAAGAGCAGAAAAAGCATCAATTTAGATATTACATTAGACATATTTAAGTGTGGAGAGAGGAGGTATCTGCTGCTATCAAGAATTGCTTGACAGGATAGATATATCATTGTGTTTTAGTTTCAGATCAGCCGTTGAGGCTTTTAGTCATATCCAGTAAATGCCGGTGATACACATGCATATTCATGAAGCCCAGGATTCTTAACCTTTTCTTTGCTGATGATACAAATACATTTTCAGACATTTTCTCATACTACAGGTGGTATATATAGTGATTCCAGCTTTCAGAAATGCCACACAATATGTCCAAACTTAGATTATAATAGAACATAAATAGTGGTATAGATGTTGTCTTCTGTTGCTCACCATGGACTACTTTATGGTAGAATGTGGTATTTTTCTTTTTTGTGAGCTGGTTACCCTTTTGGTGTCAGAACAAGTCATAGAACCATAGAAAGAAAATCTTTATAATCATGGATTTATTGGATGGCATCAACTTTGACAAATTGAGTGGTTTCATTGTACACCTACTCTCAGCTGTCTGGTGCTTCTCTGCTTAATGATTCGCAAATACACCATTCATGAAAAAAATATGTGGATTCAAATGAAGTTAGAAAATTTCAATATAACTTCCTCAAATGCCTTACAGCTATAAGTAGACTGGGCCCAATGAGTCTTTTGCTTGTGCAAAGAAGAGCAAAAAATCCCATCAGTTTAGAAATAACATTAGACATATTTAAGGATTCTCTTCCTGGTGAGTCTTTATGCTTGTGCAGAGAAGAAGAGCAAAAAAGAATCAGTTTCAAAATAACATTAGACATATTTAAGGATTCTCGTGCGGGTGAGTCTGTTGTCGATATTACTCGAGCTCTTGACATTGTTACATTAGTGAGAACAACAACTGAGCATGTAAAGGAAGTATGGAAATGTATCTTTTAAAATTACTGCCATAGGTGTCATGAAGATCACATCTCAGAGATAAAGTTATGGAGAGAACATTGAGTGTCCAGATCAAATATGAGAATCCATATTGTACGAATACCTAGTTTCACATATTTTTTACTTGAAACAGTATTTTAAACTTTTTCTTTTTGGAATACTTAGATATGTTTGTATTTTAGTGCATGTTTCCTGGCATTTTTTACATAATATTGAGAAAATTAGGTTGAGGGATTTCCCTGGAAATGTAACCTCTCCTTTCCTCATCAGTTTGTGTGATGAAGTGAGATTCAGCATTGTATATTGCCACTAAATTAAGTTTTTAGGAAAATATCACCATTATGCAGGGACTAGGTGTATGCATTTTTATCCTTTTTTTCATAAAATGTCCAAGACTAAGAGTACAGTGAACTGTTGCTATATTGGACTAATTGGAGCGAGATTCTTTTAGAGAAAGCTGTTTTTTCAGCTTATCTTATGATTTATTATACAGTAGTATCATGATATAGCATGATTCAGTGAAATGATTTTCATATAGTGTGGGCATTAAATTACTCCCATTTTATAACTATAACATGAGTTATCACAATGTAACTTAAGCTCAGCTGATTGTGTAATGCAGGGTGCTGATGCTGCACATTCCATGCTGTCTGCCACATCAGTTCTCTATTAGCATACACAGAATCAGGATGCATCTGTGCCACTTGATTATATCTACTTTTCTGCCTGTTTTAAGTATGCTTAAGCATTCTGTAGTATTTCTACTACAAGTGAGCCTGTTCAAGATCCTGAGTGAACCAGAGTGTGACCTTGATACCTCAGCAGTTGCTTGCCCATTGTGGGATTAGTGAAAGTAACATTTGCACCGTAAAGAAGAAAAGTGAATCTATCAGGAAAGGCATTTCTCTGCCATCTCAAGATACTGACATGAGTAAATGCTCTTCCATTTAACCCTTTACCATCCACAAAAAAAGATGTCCTGTACCCAAAAAATTTGGGAATTTCAGAATGACGGAAAGAATTTCTTCTCAAAATATCAAAGATTATGTGTATAGAATACAGAAAACAAATATATGGTTGAGCTTTGCTCTTGTCAGACCACATATTTACTAGAATGATTATTATTTTCCAAAACAAGGAACAGAGAAGGCGGCCAAGTGAGGATATTCCCTATAAGGCTCAGTCCTCTGTTCTTAACACTACCTCGCTAATGCAGGAAGTGGCAAGTACGTATGAAAAAAAGTGTTGATTAATGAGCCAGCACATTCTTCTTCATAGCCATACTTGACATCACTGGATATATGCTTTCCACAAAGTAAACATTACTTTTAAGCTGTTTTTTGTGACTTTACATGAAATTTTAGTGCTTTTTTATTGTACATAGTGCACACTGAGTTTTATATATGATGAATTATACAAAACCACTGTGTTCATTGAATTGACCACACAAAACTACTCTTTATTGAATTGAATGTAGTATTTTTGAGAATTATTGTGCTACATGTTGATGGCATCGTATGAGAAAGGTTACATGGGTGCATGCGTTGGCATGCGTTGGCCTACCAGCTGTCTGTTAGCTGAACTTCCTGGTTTTATCAACGGATTTCATTTTTAGAGAAGAAAACTGAACATGTTTGACTGATTGATTGAATATGATTTATTACTATAGCAGTAGTGAATAGTGAATGAAATTTAATACATTTGTTATAAAATGGAAAGAAAAATTTTTTTCTATCTTATAATCCTTTTTATCTTTTTTACCTCCTCTGTGATATCCAACCTTCCCTAACTTTCTACTGAGGTGGAAATAGTTGGATACAGTATCACTTTGTGCCATCACAGATGTGCAGTACACTGCACAGAATGCCTGATACCAACCTCAGTAGTCACCACCCACTTCCCACACATGAATACAAGTACTGACGTAATTCACATACAAAATGACACATGGCCTTGATATTATTCAGTAAGTTCTTACATTGAAAATGAAGTACAAAGAGTACAATATTTTGAAAAACATTACAGCAGTGCACAAGTTAGAACATGTCCGGTTCAGGTAGGTGAATGTTCGGTTGTCTCATGGTTATAAGAAATTATTCAGCACCCTTGGCTCTGATACACCCTGGCTACAATCCTTGGTGTGGTTGGTACCCCGGTCTCTTTCTGTATGAATGTGTGTGTATATGAAAATGATTTGATGTTTTCTGTAGCCAAGTGTCATATTTAACGGTTAATAAATGGGAACACATACTTTGTTAACCCGAAAGCCTCTGAACAGCATAGCGTTACCTTCTGTAAAATAATAATCAAACCCATAAACTTTATTGATTTGTGCATGGCAACCAATGAATTGGTGTACCATTCAATGATTTCTTATGTTATGGTGTGCAGCAACATAAACCTCCATCATTACAAAGTGCTGATGATGTAAATGTCCAGTAATATAAGATCACATGCACAAAGAACACAGAATATTTGTGTATCTTAAAGGTGCCGACTGGTTTTTCATTGGGTTTTCATCTTGTCCAACATGGCTATAATTCGAAATAACATTACAATTCCTCCTGTTCTCTCTGAATCTCATTTCACTATAGGTTGAACCAGTTCTATTTCCAACATATTCGATACATTGTATTCAGATAACAAGCCTCCTGTGGTATAAGTTTACACTGACACTGACGTTGTTTGTCTCTTGAATTTCACAATCAGTCACCCCATTGAGGACCTATTAATCTTATCATCTTTGGCATACTGAAGACATTTCATACCTCATTTGGCCCTGCTTCATAATTATAACAGTATTGTGCTTAATGTAATATCACTATTACGATACACAAATATTCTGTGTTCTTTGTGCATGTGGTTTTACATTACTAGACGTTTACATACTTTCCATTGTCTTCACTTTGTAATGATGTGGGTTTATGTCTTTGCATCTCATTATGTAAGAAATCCCTGAATGGCAACTTGATTTGTTAGTTGCCATGCACACCTTTATAAAGATTGTTGGCTTGATACTACAAAGGGTAATGCTATGCCGTTTAGAAACTTTCATGCTAACACACTAAGTGTTCCCATTTATTAACCATTCAATATGATGCTTTGCTACAGAAAACTCAAATTACTTTCACACACACACATGCATACAGAGAGAGAGACAGGGATACCAACCGCACCAAGGATCGTTGCTTGGGTCTACCAAAGTCAAGGGTGCTGAATGATTCTTTATTACTATGAGACAACCGAACATTCACCATCCTGAGCTGCCATGCACACATTAATAAAGATTGTGGGTTTGATTATCATATTACAGAGGATAATGCTATGTTTTTTAGAGGCTTTTTTGGTAACTTTCTGTGTATTCCCATATATTAACCATTAAATACAGCATGTGGCTACAGAAAACATGATATTTTCACACACACACACACACACACACAGATATAGACAGAGACAGGGATACCGAACACACAAGTGATCGTATTGGGATGTATCAGAGCGAAGGGTGTCAAATAATTCTTTAATGGATGTACATCTGACTTGGTGAATTATGTAGTAAATGCAATAGTTTGTGGGTGAGGGTCAAGTATGCAGTCGGTTGTGGATGAGAGGGCTTAGGAAGCTAGTCAGTTGTTGTTCTCCAGTGATACAGCTCTGGTGGCTGATTTGTGTGAGAAACTGCAGAAGTTGGTTTCAGAGGTGGGAAAATGTGTGAAAGGAGAAAATTGAGAGTAAATGTGAATAAGAGCAAGGTTATTAGGTTTAGTAGGATTGAGGGACAAGTTGAGTGGGATGTAAGTTTGAATGGAGAAAAGTTGGAAGAAGTGAAATTTTTTAGATATCTGGCAGTGGACTTAGCAACGAATGGAACCATGGAAGCAGAAATGAGTCACGGGGTGGGGAGGGGGTGAAGGTTCTGGGAGCGATGAAGAATGTGTGGAAGGAGAAAACATTATCTTGGAGAGCAAAAATGAGTTTGTTGGAAGGAATAGTAGTCTTAAAATATTATATGGATGAGGCATGGGCTATAGATAGGGTTGTACGGAGGAGGGTGGATGTGTTGGAAATGAGATGTTTGAGGAGATGATGTGGTGTGACGTGGTTTGATCGAGTAAGTAATGAAAGGGTAAGAGAGATGTGTGGTAATAAAAAGAGTGTGGTTAAGAGAGCAGAAGAAGGTGTATTGAAATGGTTTGGTCACATGGAGAGAATGAGTGAGGAAAGATTGTCTTTTCCTAGTGATACCTTGCATAAGATGAAATGTGGGAAGGTGGCTGGAGTGAATTGTATTAAAGTTGACTTTCTGGAGAAAGGGGGTGACCATGTTGTTGATTGGTTTGTTAGGATTTTCAGTGTATATATGGATCATTGTGCCTAAGCATTGGTGAAAGGCATGTATGGCAGTAGAGTAATAAATCGAGGGTCTCCATACTACAGAGATATAAGTTTGTTGAGTGTTCCTAGCAAGTTTTATCAGAGAGTAATGGTTGAGAGGGTGAAAGCATGTACAGGGCATCAGACTGTGGAGAAACAGCTGCTTTCAGAAGCAGCAGTGTTTGTTTGGATCAATTTTTGCTTTAAAAAATGTGTTAAAGAAATACTTAGAGAAATGTGGGGATTTGTATTTGGAGTTATGGATCTGGAGAAAGCATATGATATGGTTGATAGAGATGCCATGTGGAAGGTTTTGAGAATATATGGTGTGGGAGAGAAGTTTTTGTCAAGGTCAGGTGTGTGTTCAAGAAGGGTGAGAGGAAAGTGAGAGGCTCCAAATGAAGGTGGGTCTGTAGCAGGCGTGTGATGTTGCCATGGCTGTTTAAAGGCATTTACAGAGCATCAGACTGGGGTGGAGCAGTGTTGTTTCAAAAGTGGTAGAGGATGTGTGGATCAGGTGTTTGCTTTGAAGAATGTGTGAGAAATATAGGAATTTGTATGTGGCATTTATGGATTTGGAGAAAGTATATGATAGGGTAGAGAGAGCCTGTGTGTGATGGCACCATGACTGTTTAATTTGTATATGGGTGGGCTGGAGGGGGAGGTTGATGCATGAGGCTTAGAGAGTGGGGAGAGTCTGCATGGAATGAGGAGCTTCTGAAGTGAGTCAATTGTTGTTTGCTGATAACATGATCATCAGTTGCAGGTTTGAGTAAGAAATTGTTCAAGTTAATGACTGAGTTTGGAGAAGTGTCGATGAGTTTGGAGAAGTGTGCGAAAGGGGGGAGGTTGAGAAGAATGTGAATAAAACCAAGGTTGTTAGGTTTAGCATGGCAGAAGGACAGGTTATTCAGTGTGTGAGTTTAAATGGATAAATTTGGAGGAAGTGAAGACTTTTAAATATCTGGGAGTGGATACGGCAGTGACTGGAAGGAACCATGGAAGCAGAAGGTAGTCATAAGGTGGTTGAGGAGATGAAGGTTCAAGGAATATTTGAGAGATCATTATCTGGAAATAGAAATGGGTATGTTTGAAGGTATGGTAGTCCCATCAATGTTGTATGGATGTGAGGCATGGGCTATGGATGAGAATATGGGGAGGAGGGTGGATGTGCTGGAAATTAAATATTTGAGGACAGTGTTTGATATGAGGTGGATTGATTGAGTAAGTAATAAGAGGATAAGAGAGATGTGTAGTAATAAAAGGAGTGAGGTTGAGAGCAGAAGAGGGTGTGTTGAAGTGGTTTGGACACATGGAGGGGATGAGTGAGGAAAGATTGACCAAGAGGATATATGTGTCAGAAGTGGAGGGAACAGGAAGGGGGAGAGTGAATTGGATATGGAAGGATGAAGTGTAAAATATTTTAAGTGATTAGGGTCTGAACGTGCAGGAGGGTGAAAGGTATGCACAGGATAGAGTGAAGTGGAGCAATATTGTATACAGGGTCCAACATGCTTTCAGTTAATTGAACCAGGCATGTGAAGCAGCTAGAAAACCATGGAAAGGTCTGTTGGGCCTTGTTGATGATAGGGGGCTTTGGTTTTGGTGCATCGTACATCACAGCTCGAGAAAGGATGTGAGTAAATGCAGCCATTCTTCGTCTGTTCCCAGCACTACTTCACTGATGTGGGAAACAATGATCTAGTATGAAAATATATATAAACACACATGCACACATTCTCCATTTCCCACAGCAAGGTAGTGCCAAGAACAGATAAAGAAATGGCCTCATTCACTCGCATCGATTCTCAAGCTGTTTTG
>JAUUDZ010003024.1:0-11877 GCA_032361705.1 Panulirus versicolor | reverse complement strand
TGTATATGTGTATGTAAGTATATATAAGTTGATATGTATATGTATGTATGTGGGCGTTTATGTATATATACATGTCTATGAGTGAATAGGCCATTCTTCATCTGTCTCCTGGTGCTCCCTCGTTGATGCAGGAAACAGCGATCATGTACAATAATTTTTTTTTGTACTAATTTGCCATTTCCCACATTAGCAAGGTAGCATGAAGAACAAAGGACTGAACCATAGAGGGAATATCCTCACTTGGCCCCCTTCTCTGTTCTTTTTGTTTTTTTTTTTTTTTTTTTGGGGGGGGGGTCCAGCCACCCGCTTCCTCCCCTTTTAGTCTCCTACGACACGTGGGAAGTATTCTTTCTCCCCTATCCCCAGGAATAAATAAATAATTGGTTCCAACAATGTTATATGGTTGTGATGCATGGGCTATAGATAGGGTTATGAGAAGGAGGATGGAAGTGTTGGAAATGAAATGTTTAAGGACAATACGTGGTGTGAGGTGGTTTGATCGAGTAAGTAATGAAACAGTAAGAGAGATGCGTGGTAATATAAAGAGTGTGGTTAAGAGAGCAGAAGAGGGTGTGTTGAAATGATATGGTCACATGAAGAGAATGAGTGAGGAAAGCTTGACAAAGAGGATATATGTGTCAGAGGTAGAGGGAACAAGGAGAAGCAGAAGACCAAATTGGAAGTGGAAGGATGGAGTGAAAAAGATTTTGAGCAATCGGGGCCTGAACACACAGGACGGTGAAAGGCATGCAAGGAACGATGTGGTATGCCAGGGTCAACGTGCTGTCAATGGATTGAACCAGGGCATGTGAAGCGTCTGGGGCAAACTATGGAAAGGTCTGTGGGGCCTGGATGTGCAAAGGGAGCTGTGGTTTCAGTTCATTACACATGACAGCTAGAGACCGAGTGTGAACAAATGTGTCCTTTTTTGTCTTTTCCTAGCACTACCTTGCTGGAGAAGGGGGGATGCTATTCCATGTGTAGCGGGGTGGAGACGGTAATGGATGAAGGCAGCAAGTATATGTTCATGTGAATATATGGTATATGTCTGTGTATGTATATGTATGTATACGATGAAATGTATAGGTATGTATAAGTGTGCGTTTATGTATGTGGGTGGGTTGGGCCATTCTTTCGTTTGTTTCCTTGCACTACCTCGCTAACGCAGGAGATGGCGATTAAGTATAATAACAAAATAATATATACATATATATATATATATATATATATATATAGAGAGAGAGAGAGAGAGAGAGAGAGAGAGAATCAGCATGTTCTTCCTACACACAAAAGGACAGAATAATTTACCTTCTCTCAGCTTGCTCTTCTCAGAAGCTATTTTTTGAATTTTCTCCATTTGTTCAGTCACAAATTTGACTTTTCTGGTAAAGTAGTCCTTTGCACCATTTACATCCTGGCAAGAAAATTTAAGAATAGTATACATGGTAACCTAAGCATATCATTGAACATAAAATTATAAGGCTGGAACAGCTCAGAATAAAGTCTTATTATTAAGGAGGAGAATAAGGGTAAGCTTTTCAAAGTGCACAGTCATAACTAACTATGACTGAACTTTGATTTGACCCTAACAGCCTGCACACATAACAAATAAGTGCATTAAAACTTACCAAAAGACAGAGAGCAAAACACCCTAAACACTGGGATGCATACTTCAACTCTTTAGGGGTTTTCATACATATTTAGTGTATGACTAAAATTTACCTCTTGATGTTTTCAAATGGATTTCATGTATGAAGTATGTAATTTTCATTGTTGGCTTCATGGCATATAACCAGTTTTCAAACGTATGTGTCACTGGTAAAACGTATTTTTACACATGCATGCAAAAGAAATTCATATATTTTTTCATACTTCACATACACACATTCATATTTATAAATATGCATATAAAAACAAATTCTAGCTAATTGCTCAAATAAATTTTGATAGAAAAAATTATTTCTATCTAAATAAGAACACGATGACTGACAGGCACACAAAGGAGAGTAAGAAAAATAGGTCAGCATCTGTTAAGACAAAAACATGTTTTATATGTTTGAAGGTACAGTTATCCAGACAGTGCTACATGGATGTCTTGGGCCGTAAAAGCAAAATAAAGGAAGAGGGTGGACATGATGGAAATGAAATGCTATGGGACAGTATGTCATGTGAGACAAGACAGATTATGTAAGAAATGACAGCGTAAGATTCAGATGAGTTAAAAAGTAAAGTCTAATTGTGAAAACTGACCAAGGTGTATTAAAAGGGTTCTAACACAAGGAGAGGCTGAACAAAGACAGACAAACTAAGAGGGAAGAAGGGGAAGTGGACTGACCAAGATGAAGATGGAAGGATACAATGAAGAAGGCTTTGAAGTACCCAGGCCTAAACTTTCAGGAGTGTGAGAATAAACTGGATCAATGCAGGTATATGTGGGAGAAGGAAAATATGCTAAACCAAGGCATATGCAGCAATCAAGGTAAACCATGGAATAGTCTGTGGAACTTGGTAGCAGATGGAAAGCTTTGATTTCAATAAATTATTCACGACATATATACATACCCTTTCAACATAATAGCCTGTGCCTACATCAATCAGCAACTTCTCTGCATCTGCTATTGTACCAGGAACATACATGCAACTAGTAAGAGGTACCAGCATCCCTTTTCCTTTAGTCTCTGGTGTTATCTGAAAAAGGCCATTAATTGATGTTAGCTAGGATATTGTTCCACATCAAATATAAAACACAATTTAATATCACAGAGACAGAAACTTTATTTTTTTCAAATTTAGCAAGTCTGAAAGCCTTTTCTTTCTTTTCCCTTATATAATCTGATGTATTTCTTTTTTCTTCACAGTAATACCCCATTAATGTCACTTCTATACCATTTCTTACCAGTCATTTTCTTAAAAATATATCTTATCTGTCTAAACATAAAACAGTACCATTGCTTCCAACTAAGAGGGAAATCTCTTCAAAATACAATCATAATAAATCAACAAAAAACTCAAAAGATGCCCTTTTCAAACATACTATTTGAATCTATCCTTCCAAACCTCTTCCCCTTAACCTCCTTTTGCCCACTTAATATACAAATACATTCTTTCCATTTTTTCTTCCCATCCTTACTATGCGCATAATCTTCTCAAACATGACACATTCTATGTCTTTTGTACTGTGTACCAATTCACCTGTACCCGTCATAAAATTTTCCACAAACATAATTGTTTCCTTTCCCATATTTAAAGGCCATATCACTTTGCATTACATTTACTTATATGACACTGTAATTCAAATAAATTTGCTTGTATTTAAGGAGAAAATCTAAATACAATCCAACAAAACTTCATGGGCACATACACAATGTAGTCTAACATTCTGTACAGGAATGTCATACTTCACTTACAGTCATACCACAAAAGCATTCTACATATAAAACTATCATGTATTCTCACTTGTAACACATTAGTTATGAACACATATCAGAGCATCATACCATATAGACAATGCAACCATTATCAAGTCCTACAAATAATCTATAACACACGTACGCCAACACATCTACAAGGAACTTACCTTGTCAACACATTCTCCAGATTCATTGAACTTCAGTTGTGCAATTTTCAACTGTTGTAGCGATTCATTGAAAAACTGTAGCTCCTGTAAATAGATGTACAAAATTCTATCAATCCTATGGAATTACCATAAAACTGAAATCTGTACAATAATAAAGGGTTATTATTTACTCCTGTTGCATTATAAGAAAAGTTGCTACAATGTTTTAGATACAGTCCATATAACTGAATTAGACTGGGGAAATTTATTGTTTGGAATGTATTCTCCAATTGTAATGTGGGTTCAGTTATGAAGATATTCCTTTATAATGACATATCAACAGGAATGTAAATCCATCATTATGCATGGAACCCCCCCCAAATAAACAGAATTTTTTCATGAATGAAAAAATAGCACATTTTCTGTTGTAACAGAGATGATTGGCTGACATGAATGCTGCTTCCTTGTTTTGTTTTTTATATCCAGTACAAAACAAATGTATGGATGCAGAAATCATTAAATTATACTTCTTATCTAAAACTGAAAATAACAAATTAATGCAAAAGCTTACTGAATATACCGAAAATAAACCAAAAAGTTTTCGAGTTTCCCATAAGATGCCTAACCTGTCATGGAAGCAATCTGATGTAAGAGAAAATGTATATTTGAACTACATGGTATTGGTTACTGATAATAAATAAGGAATTTGTAAAAGATATAGATAACTGAAACATCATATTTCGTACACCAGAGGAGATATCGAACCATCACATTCATAAAGGATGGGTACACCATATACAAGTCAAGAGCAATTAAAGTTTCCTTCCCACTTATTATTTAATCCATTAAGTCTTGTAAGTAAAATTCTGAATTTTACATAAATCTAAATCAAACTGTTATGGTCTCATAATTACATCCATCTTCTTTGTGGTGTGTATTCTCTTTGACACTGTAATAGAAGCAGTGCCAATAGATACTTTTCACTGAATGGCAGAACACAAAGGAACCAACCTCCTCAGCACTAAACATGAAATTTTTACTACTGCGAATGGCTAATTTCCCTCACTATGGAGGAGATTTACATCTATTTTGGTATCCAATAGATGGCCCTATGCACCATAAGATTCAAAATGTAAAGAAACATAGAGACAACTGTAGTTTTCCAAATCTATAAGAGAAGATTTGTTTATAAATATATCTCAGTACATTGTGAATAGTGCAAAATCTGACACATTTAGCTTGTGGTATTTTGTTCATCATCATAGATCACAGTATAGAATGCCAAATTTCAGGCATTACACTTATCTAAATTACTAAACCTACAAACAGCTGACAACATACTATACATCCACTTTGTGCTTTGATGAGACTGTACAGAGGTGTATTCAGTTCATACTTCAATCCTCTTATGCAGTAATTTGATCCCTACAGTCCAGTAAACACTTATTTTTGATGTTTCGTTAACTAAACATAGAGAAGGAAATTACAAACCAAATAACAGTATATCTCAACATAGTAGCAGGAGGATGTATATTGTGAGTTATCTGCAGGACTGGTAATGTGCAAAGGCCATCTTCCATAACCAAGCAAATTACAATGGGGATGCCTTTGGAAATTCTTCCTGCAGCTGGCACAAACTGATTATATATGGCCTGCGATCTACGTGAAGAAACAAAACATCACAAACTAAACTGTCAGAATTTATTTGAAAGGTAGTAAAATATATTCATAAACATGCTAACTCCCTTAAAACATTTGGAAAACTCCAATCAAGTCATCCATACCTTCAACTAAATTTCGAACCTTAACATGATTGGCATCGTCCATGAGATACCCCAACAAACATGCATCCTCTAAAACAAGGAAAATTAGTCAATAGAAGACCCATATTTCACCTCTAGTACTTCGGAAGGGAGATTAGATAGCTATTTAATACCCTTCACATTACTATATTATTACTTGACCCCCACATTTTTCTTCTTCACAACCATTCTCACTATCAAGTTCTACATCATTACTGTAGCAACCCAGTGTCTGTACACAAAGTGTTACCTTACTGACAAGTGACCTCATCTGACCTAATAACTCCGTGACCTCATCTGACCTAATAACCCCCGGATAAATGTCCAGCAGTGGCAATTCAAACAATATTGCTGTAATCATAAATGACCTGACCCTTTCCATTAGAAGAGCCACACTCAATCCACCAGCAAGAAGAGAGGTCAGAGTTTGCAACATTCAACTTAGATGCCCTGACCTTCCTACCTCTTATATACCCAGGTATATAAACAGTTCACTAATTTCACAAATCTACGATAATGATCCTTCTGTATAGAGAAATCTTAAGTACACTGAAGATTTGTTTAAGTAACATTAACGTCATCACGAACTGGTATAGATATGGGTAAAATAATAGCCAAAATATCTGACATTCGACCTTAAATATATAATTTCTTGTGAAGAGTATCAGTGTGGACCCCAAGCCTGGCGCGCCCTCCAATGAGTCACACCTCATCTCCTTTTATACTACAAGACTTCTTTATAATCTACATTCTACTTCGCTAAAAATCAGCATGCGTGTCTTACCTGATCGAGCTGGTTTTTTAATGTCGTTAACTGTTCCAAATTTAACTTGTTAATATCAATTACTTGCGGTCCTTTGCTGGAAGCCATGATGAATATTTGTTTACACTGACATACAGACGGTTTTCCTTAACAACCACATGTATTGTACAAATAAAATTAAAATAGATATCAATCAGATATTTACACTTATAGTATTTATATTACCAAATTGAGTCATATAAAGTGAAAAATCTTCCGTTATCCTGAAATTCGATATGTCTAAATCCATATAATTTTCATCCTATAGTTAGTCAGATTTGAACAAAATTTTGATAAAAAAAATTTTGTGATTTTTTTAAAAAGGATAATCATATCATATGGTGCACTCTTTAAAATATTTACATATATGGTCATTGAATATTTCACGAATACCATCAAAGAAAACGAAAGCTCTTTATGGATAACTTATCTATATCTTGGAATTTTCTGTAAAACTATCATGGCACTTGTCTCGACATCGAATCAAACATGAAAAGAGAAAAGAATATTTTCTCTCTCTTGTAGGAAGTGGTTTGGATCTTTTTATTACGTATTACAATAGTTATCTAATTGTTAATATTCAGTTTTTCTCTCAATCAGGGAACGCAGCTTACGATCATGAAATATATACAGGTATTACCGTGCACAAAACATTAGAGAAGAAGGTGTGTCGGTGGCTTTTAAGCTCCTCCTATGGCCTAGGTAGCTGTCTTTTCTTTCTGCCTCACCCATACGTGGGCTGCTGGCTTTCAATTCACAATCATGCAATATCTCATGACGTTTGAAAACACGCAACTCGGACCCTACATTTTCCTGCAGAAGGCAAACTCCTGGTCTGCTATTGTACAGTGACTAACTTATGCTTTCGCTATTTTCTGGCCTTAATCTAAAGATTGCACTAGCATTATCATATTGCTATACATTTCATGTGAATTAAAACTTGATGGCTTTAGATACAGAAAATTAATAGTGATTTTCTTTCTAAAGGACCCATCCTTTGTCCCCTTGAGGAGTATATTTCCACGGATCTTATCTAGATTTGGGAAGGTCAAACCTTCCCCTTCATTCCGAAACCTAGCCTGAATATGGTGTTACACAAGCTCACGTTGCCTGCCATTTTGCCACTTTTCCGAGTGGTCTTACTCACTATTCCTCCTCTATTTATACTACTATGTGGATTCAGAGATTGCCCCAAACTTGGCAAACATTGTCGACAATAATTGTACTACTGAGTACATATTCTGCAAGGGGGCGATACACAGCTGACGCTAAATACAAACTACATTTCTATGCATTATGTGCTTATTTTAACACTGGGCTAGACAGTATGGCGGGCGAAAAAATAGGGAAAGTAATTTTCAACTATCGTTGATACAACACCTTTATTTACTGACAATTTTAAATAGAAGTAAACTGTATGAATTTATCAGTTGTTTGGAGAATCGACTATGGTAAAATGGAATTGAATATATGTATATCCTTATCGAGACTAGCGTAGAAAATACCGAGTGAATCCCACACAAGGTCCTTTTCAATCAGATTTTCAGTTGCATAATTAATTTTAAATTCCATAACTGTGGGAAGAAATGGAATTGTAAAGATAAGAAAAATCTCTAATGTAAGGGGGGGGGGGGGTGACAGAATGGATGATATATATGGGATGTATGAATTTAGCTATCGATTATTTCTGAAATTATTTCGTAACTAAATCATCTATATGCAACTTAACAATATATAGATACTTGCATAATGCATGGGCTGATTAATGTGATGGGATTTTTTTTTGTACGTTTGGCAGCCGTATATTGTTGATATTATCATGTGATGCGAGTCGGCAGCAGCGACATGTCGTACCGTAAGGCTGATAACAAAATAAATATAAGTTCCTCCTTATCCGTGTGTGTCTTCGTGATAGCAAGTGTTATCTTGGCTGTTATGTCCCAGAAGTAAGTATGGTTATGTCCCAAAACCAATGTGCTTGTTTACGACAATTGTCAGTGCATAAGAGTCAGACAGTTCACAAGATAAAGTACATACCAGTTCAGAACAGGGTGCAGAAATGCCACGTTTCAGTTTGCCAGGAGCGATTTAAAACTGTTTTAAAAGGATGGCTGATCAGGGAGAGGAGCTCTTTGCTTGCCTTGATGCCGTGGATAATTGTTATAGGTGAAAATGGTACTGCAGAGAACAATTAAAACTCTCATCGTTTGAATTAGGTAGGGGTAGTGCCTTACTCTAGGGCTATAAGTAAGTGACGTTTGACGGTTCGAAAGGTCAAGATTCCCCAAGGTTTGAAGATGAATTTATTGCTCTTTCATCCCACGATAATAGATAGATTGTTGGTGGGAAGGGTCTATGTAGATTAGGGGATTCAGTAACTGAAAATTAAGTGAAAAATTAATCAGTATCCCGGTGAACACTTCACTTCACTTCTTGTAGCACCAAAAGTCAACTGTTTTTCAGTGTTATTTGAAAAATAGTTGATTCTTCTGAGCTTGTCACATCGTTTTTGCTCATGTTTATTTGTGCACACAAACACAGTATAACCAATAAATGCACTTCAGAAAAATTCTGGGCCTTGAGGCAGGGGGCAATAGAAGACAAGAACATTGTTGTATTTTGATTACCATTTCAAATTAAGGTAGACTTGGACCTCGGTGCAAAGTTAGGTGAAGTGTCCAATTTTTTTTTAGTTTAAGAAGTGTTTTGGCTACATTAACATAAGTGAAACCCATGTTTTTTTTATCTTCATTGCCTACTACTCCCACCATCAACTTATTGGTATTTTAAGATAACAGAATGAGTGTGGTGGTGAGGTATGGTGGCTACTAACAAGCCTGTTTGCAGATGATACTCTGATGTTTGCTGGGAGTGGAGAGGAGTTACAGAATGTTGTAAATGTGTTTTATGATGTATGTAAATGTAGGCAATTGAGGGTAAATGCCTATAAAACTAAAATAATGGTGTATGAAAGGAAACATAGTGAAAGTATAGATTATGCAAAGCCCTGCAGAATGAGAGAAGAAAGTATACTAAATTGTGGTATAGGTATGGGTGGAGAAAGACAGGAAGAGATGACAGAATTTAAGTATCTGGAGTTGCCTTGGGTAAGTTTAGTGATATAGAAGGAGAAATAAGTGAGAGAGTAATAAGGGGTAAAAGAGTTATTGGGTCCCTTAATAGACTAATGAAGGAATGAGGTATAAGTATTGAAGTGAAGAAAGGATAAAGGGACAACATAGTTCTCCCAACCTTGATCTTTGCAGACAAAACATGGACATGGAATGAGTCACAGAGGCCAGGATTCCAGGTTATGGAAATGAGCTATTTGAGATGGAATAAACAAAAGAAATGAGGGTGTGTATGAGAGATTTGGTATGGCAGGCACTGAACTGTGGAGTGGTAGAATGGGAGAAATGTAATACTCTGAAGTGGTTTAGGCACATGGGAAAAATGTATGACTGGGAGTTTACAAGGAGACTGGGCAATAGTATGATTAAAGAGGTTGGTGTGAGAGGAAGTCCACTTATGGGAAAATAGATTGGAAGAGTACTGGAGGGACAGATATGGTGGAAGAATGTGTGGAATAGTGTATGTGAGGGAGGCACGTAAAGACAAGGATAGATTGAGGCTTTTTTTTTGCCATGGCCACCCTCAGTGATTGCCATCACATTTGAAAAGAAAGTGTCTGTAGAGTAAAATGGAGAGAATGAAGAATGTAATCATTGCTCCCTCAGTTGTTTGTAGACCTGACTCAGAATTATTATTATAAGAAAGGGAAAGATAAAATAAGCAAGAGATTTTGACAGCTTTGCTGAATGTGGAAAGATTGCAACATCATAACAGTTTATCCTGTTTACTGGAATATTTATAGGAAACTTTAGGAAGATGCTTTATGAGGTAATCTGAAAGAATCTAATTCAGGATTTTAAATTCTTAGACCAGAAAATGGAATTTGAAAACCTCTTCATATATCAAGCCTTTGTTTCATTAAAAAATTTCAGTAAATCATTATCAACCAAACATAATGCAACTAACTTGTATCCTCCATCTTTGAACAACTAGCTGACGGTGTTCAGCCTTGCTTGGTAAAAAGTGGTTTTTGAAAAAGATTTTATGTCACTTTGAAAGATGGCCTTTCTTGGCCTTTAAAGCCAGGCAGTGATGTCCCTGGATCCTACCTTTTATCCTGAGATACCTTCATTATGAATTATTTGAGGGTGCTAGGTTACCTAGAATAAGTACAGTGAATTACATATAATTCATAAGCTTTTGAGCAGCGGCCTTTGGTGATCTCAAAACATCCTCCAAAGTAAACACATGATAGCTTAAGACCATGCCCAGATTCTGCAATACCTACACCCAAAATATGGGGCCTGTAGGTGCAATGGTTCAACCATGAAATAGTAACAAATAGATGCACAAACACTTCAATGCCAACTTTTGGTAGCATTAAACCATGTCTAGCTTCTGAAGCATGTACACCCAAAATATGGGGCACTGGTGCTATGGTTCAGCCTTGCCATGGTAACAAATAAATGTACAAATATTTCATGGCCAAGGTGCAATAGCTTAAAACGTTGCCCAGAATCTGAAGTATCTACCCCTCTTGGTTTAGTGATAAATGTGTATGATAACATATGTTCTCAAATTATGTATATAGATTGCTATTTTGGTTATAGTGTAGCATTTTGTGTAATTGTCTCATCTTTTGCAAAAAATTTCACATTTCCTTTTGCATCTGTACTATATACAGTATCTTTCTTGTGTACATTATTACCCCAGATGTAATTTGTAAATGTTGGGGATGTGAATATGAAGAGATCCATCTTAGCCTTCACATGTAAGTGTAAGGGAACTAAGCTCTTATGAAGCATTCTTTTTTAAGCATATTTTGCTGAGAAAACTTACCTGACATACATTGTACTTTTTTCTTTAATCCAGAAGGATTCATTTGAATTATGCATTTACATACCAGGAATGGCGTCCAGGGTACCTGAAGTGTCATCATTGATTTCTGAGGCCAAGTCAGCTTTTCTTGCAACATTTGGAGAGGAAGCTAATGTAGCAGTATCAGCACCTGGAAGAGTTAATATTATTGGAGAGCACACTGATTACAATGATGGATTTGTCTTTCCTATGGTAACTCAATGAATCATTTTTATTGCTTTTTTGTAAATATGATATGATGATACAGTGGTTAAACTTTTAAAGAAGGTAATAACTTACATCCTGTGCACACACTACTTGGATACTGAGTGTGAACGAGTGTGGCCTTTTTGTTCGTTTTCCTAGCGCTTCCTTGCTGAAGTGGGGGTAGCGATGCTGTTTCCTTTAGGGCAGGGTAGCAATAGGAATGGATGAAAGCAAGCAGATATGAATATGCACATATGTATATATGTATATGTCTATGTATGTGTATGTATATATTGATATGTATATGCATGTATATGTGCATATATAGGCATTTATGTATATATATGTGTATATGAGTGGATGGGCCATTCTTCGTCCGTTTCCTGGAGCTACCTCGCTGATGCGGAAACAGCAATTAAGTATAACATAATATAATATAATATAATATAATATAATATGATATGATAATTATACATTTCCACATTAGTGGGGGAGGCTGCATCTTCCTACATTCATTCTCTAGCTGTCATGTGTAATGAACCGATAAAACAGCTTTCTATTGACACTCAGACTTCACAGAC